>JANHFQ010002963.1:65564-80627 GCA_032468035.1 Aparallactus werneri
GGGAAAATCCACTTCGTTAAAAATAAAGACAATTCAGTTTTGCTTCCCTTCATCGTAATTGCACCGCCCAAGGCTGCCCATAACATACAAACATTAAAACTGTGGAAATGTGGGCTGTGTGTGTATAATGCTGAAACAGAGAAACTGGGAAACATCCTGCAAGATAAAACTGAAAAATAGATGCGCCACACTAGTGAGGCCACCAAGACGACCGGTAATACCAAACAGGGGTAAAAACACTCTGCATCTCCTCTTTCCACCAACTACCAATGGTGGTTCGATAGAAGTGACGTTTTTGAGAATCCAAGTAATCGATGGCCAGAGAAAATACGATATAATGTTGTGCCAAAATTTATGCAGTATACTGTACAAACGCTGAATGGCCATGAGTTCAAAATGGAAGAGGAGATCCATGGCAAAAGCTAGCTTCCATGCAAGGAGACCAGGTTTGTGCTTGGCAATGTAGAAGAGTTCAGAGGAACCACATGCAATGCCAGGTGATGGCATCAACTTATGGCATCTGGCTGGCATCTACCTGCTGGATAGGTAACTTATATTAGGGAAAACAGCACCAAAAGCACAAAGCGGGTGCAAAAGAGAGAGGGAGGTGGGGTGTGCTACAAAAACCAATACCCCCTTTGTGGTTTCTGTGTCCTTCAAGCGCCAAAAGGAAACAATTGAAAGTGCTTACCATATGGAATTTGGCAGAGAAAGCCAGGATAGCCTGATTCTCAGGTCCTTTGTGTTTAACTGCTTGTCTACCTATGTGCTCAGAGTCCCCCCAACCCTTTTTTTTTGCCAGGTACTGATGTCGCAGCAATACCCTGTCCACAGTGATAGGAACAAAAACAAGAGAAGGGACAATGCAAGACAGCCAACTATGGGACACTATGGAGGACACAGCCGTGTCTTTCTGACTGAAAGAGCGTGGGTTTTAGTACTTTTGTAGTTTTAATCTGCAGGGCCAGATTAAGATTAAGATTAAGATCAAGATTCTGTCAATTCTTTTCAAGCTAACCTGCATGACAAGAGATGAAAAACCCATGTCTTTGGGTTGTTCCCCCAAAGACATCTGCAATGTCATAGGCCAACAAGACATGCCTCCAGAAGGAGTGCCTGAGGAGGCCTTCATCCTGGAATCATCATAGAGACAATAGAAATGCACTTCAAGCAAAGTCAAAAGAAGCCAGGCCTGTAAGCCACCCCCTTGTCTTGTTAACCCCTGCAGTTAACTTGAAGGACCCAGCTTCTGCCTTCTGCTGAAAATCATGGGTCTTCCCACTATAGGAAAAAACTCTTGAATTTACCCTCTTGAATTTACGCCCAAAAGTGCCATAAAAAAGCTAATTAAGGGAGAAGGATTATCACACGTATCTATAGTTCAACCTCTGCTACTCTTTAGATGTGTTGGCCTGCAACTCTTGTTACCATGCTGGCAGGAGATAGCAACCATTTGTAGTCCAAAACATCTGCAGGCTGCCCAGGGTAACCATCTATCTTGTGACTCTGTCTCTCCTATTCCACATCTTTTTTTCACAGAAGCAACACTTCTTCACATTTATCATATGCAGCATATTATCAACCAGCAAACAGAGCATACACCAAGAAGGATGTCAAGGTTAATGGACAACAGGGAGGCAACAAAATGTATAATTCCTCATTAAAGGAACATATCAACTTTGAAACTGCTGAGATGTTTTCGGGTTATGGATATATAAGTCACATTTAATACATGAGAGCTGAAGTGGCCACAGCATGATGTTCTAGCATTAAGTTGCCTAGCCTAAAATCTCATCTCCACGTACAATTGCCTATCACAAGGCACTTGGTTTGAGAGTCTAATTCTCATCTCTAAATTGTCGAGAATTTCAGTTAAGAAATACAGGTAGTCCTCAATTTACAACCATTTGTTTAGTGGCCGTTTAAGGTTAAAATGGCACTGAAAAAAATATGACGGTTTTTCACACATACAACCACTTGCAGCATGCCCGCGGTCAAAATTTGTGATGAAAATTTAGATGTTCGGTAACCGACATTTATTTATGACGGTTGCCGTGTCCCGGGGTCACGTGATCCCCTTTTGTGACCTTCCTGGCCAGCAAAGTCAAAAGAGGAAGCCAGATTCACTTAGCCACCATATTACTAATTTTACAACCCGCAGTGATTACTTAACAACTGTATGGCAAGAAAAGTCGGTAAAAATGGGACAAAACTCACTCAACAAATTTTCCCACTTAGCAGAGGAAATTTTGTGTCCAATTGCGGTCGTTCGAATCGAGGACTACCTGTATAGTATGCAAGCACTCCGTCCATCCAGTACCTCAAAAAGCTTTCCCAAGGAATTCCTTTATTGTTTGTGTGGCACAGATTGGCAAAAAGGAAGTCCTATGGCCTGTATTGAATTCAAATAGCCATATCAGATGACCCATTTTTTGTCACAGGTATCCTTCCTGGTTAGATGTTTACAAACAGATGAAGTAGCTTTATAACCAGTTGCACTGCTGATCTGTGGGTCTCTGCCATTTCAAACAAAACATTTCTTTCTTTCTTTCCCCCCATCCCAAGTTCTTTTTTAAAACGCTGGAGACTGAATCCATGAGGGGTGCGAAGGAAGGGCTGCAGAACATGCAGTTAGAAGGACACAAGGCAGAAAAAGACCTGTTTGAAGGACAAAATGTCAGAAAATAAGGATAAATGAAGCAATAATCAGGCAGAAAAGCTGAATGCTTTAGGATGATCTTTCCAAATATCTCTGGAAAGTGATTTGCAGAGGCTGCGTACCTCTCTGAAAAGTCATTTCCCAGGAAATTGGTCTTAAACATTTTGCACTGTGCAATCAACATTGAACACAAAACACTTTTCTTATAAAATTCTTGTAGAAAAATGGAAATAATATTAAAGCACACAAAGACAAGGCAAGACACAACCTCTGCCTTAAATTAAGTTGCTGCTAAAGCTGCCAGCGAACTAAGGTGTTACAACTTTCACCTCCATTTCAGCTGAAGGGCCCGAAGATCTAAGGCCAATCTTCCAATTCAAGACACAAACAAACCCACTTTGATAATCCATTTCCGCTAACTCTACAGACTGTTTTAACCATCAACTGGAAAATGGCTGCATAAAAAGGTATGAAAAAGGCAAAGGCACAAAAACTGTCTAAGTTTCAGCTTTAGATTTTTCTTCATAGGTTTAGCTGCTGTGATGCCAGCATCTTCTGGGATCAGAATGCCTAACCACAATGGGCATTGTGGGAGCTTTTCTGTGGGAGCTCCCACCTGGTGGAACCAACTGCCGCCGAGCCTCCGCACTGCTCCCGACCTCCGTACCTTTTGTAGAGAACTGAAAACCCACCTGTTTGAGGTGGATGGCTTGGCTTAATGGGTTTTTAAATTTTTAAATTCTAAATTTTGAATTTTAATTACTAGTTTTAATCCAGGGTTTTGTATTTAATCAGTTTTTTAAATTGTATATTGTATTTTGTGTTTTAATTTACTCTGTAAGCCGCCCCGAGTCCCAGGAGAGGGGCGGGGTATAAATTTGATAAAATAAATAAAATAAATAAATAAATACATTTCCCACCTGGTAACTTTCAAGGAATCTTTGTTTAAAATGGAAGCATAAAACTTACCTTAATTCAGTTCAAAAATTAACTTAATTCAGACACAATAAGGTCTTGGTATAATGAAAAGAAAACAAAAGCTGAGAAAAGCATCATGAAAAAGCATCATGAACTAAAAAATGGAGGGGTGGATCTGATAGACTATGAAAGCTCTTAATATCATTCATAAACATATCTTTTTAAAATTTTATT
The DNA here is from genome assembly GCA_032468035.1 of Aparallactus werneri. NCBI lineage: Eukaryota > Metazoa > Chordata > Lepidosauria > Squamata > Lamprophiidae > Aparallactus > Aparallactus werneri. Next base: position 69,376 of record JANHFQ010002963.1, read on the forward strand.
TTAGGCCAAAAAATGGTGGAAAATACTGTGTGGGACGCAGGATGAAATTTAAATCGTGCAACACTGAACCATGTTCTAAACTAAAGAAAGATTTCCGTGATGAACAATGCGCTGTCTTTGATGGGAAGCATTTTAACATTAACGGTCTACCTCCTAATGTGCGCTGGGTTCCTAAGTATAGTGGAAGTAAGTACATCAATAAGGCAACTAGAAGTGAGAATTTGTGAAGGGTTTATTTGTTTGCTTGTTTGTTTATATCTTGCCTTTATTATTTCTATAAGCAACTCAAGGCAGCAAATTCAAAGCTCATACACCCTCCTCCTATTTCCCCACAACAACAACCCTGTGAGGTGGGTTGAGCTGAGAGAGAATCGCTGGCCCAAAGCCACCTGCTCCCTTCCTAAATGCCGTTGTAGAGCTTGTTCTTCCTAGCTCTGGGGCTAAGTCTCATACACTATTGTTATGAGATGAATTACTGTGCAAAAAATTTTATCAACTGAGGTAAACAGTAAGAAATTGAATGAATAAACATTGAAAGTACATTGGGAACATCTTGTCAAAAGTAGGACTGAGCACTTTTGGTGTTAAAAAAACAGAAGAAACATCACATTTTCATTTTTTCCCTCTGTTGAAAAATATGTAGAATTTATGAATGTTAATACTATTTTGGTTTTATGGGCTACAGTTTCCTCTACCTCCTCTTTGTTTTTGTCCCTGTTCTTCATGGAAGACAAGCTCTCTTCTCCCCTGAGAATAAAAAATGAGCAGGTGGGGAAGCAGGGAGCTAGGAGAAGGTGGGGTTTGTTATCAATCTAGTAGCTTCCTCCAGTTTTTTACTCCCCCATTGGGTTCTCAGACCATTTGGCAGAGCCAGGTTAGAATGCAGTATTGCAGGCTAACTTTAACCACTACCAGGAGTTCAATTCTGACCGGCTCAAGGTTGACTCAGCCTTTCATCTCTCCGAGGTCAGTAAAATGAGGACCTAGATTGTTGGGGGCCATATGCTGACTCTGTAAAACCGCTTAGAGAGGGCTGTAAAGCACTGTGAAGCGGTATATAAGTGCTATTGCTATTGCCATTCTTACAAAAAGATAGGAGTCTGGAGGTAATCAGCCACTCCACTTGTGCTGATAGAAAAGGCCTATTGCAGATCCCATTGACCAAAGAAGTCTGATGATCAGGTTTATGTTTATGTTTATGTTTATTAAATTTATACCCCGCCCTTCTCCTGGGACTCAGGACGGCTTACAGGGTACAGTTAAAAAGAATACATATACAATTAAAAATACATTAAATCAAACCCTGATTTAAAACAGTAAAATTTAAAATTTAAATTAAAACAATCCTCCCCCTCAAGCCAAGCCAGGTGCCAGAAGAACCTGAAGGGGTATAGTGCCCACCCCTTGGAACATCTTACTCTGTAAGGGTGGGCACCGTAGCAGAGAAGGCTCTTCTTCTGGATCCTGATCATCAGATTTTTTGACCAATGGGATCCTCAATAGGCCTTCTCTACCAGCACAAGGGAAGCGGGCTTGTCCTAGTGGGACAAGATGGTTCACTAGGTAGCCTAGACCTGTGCCAATAAGGGCTTTAAAAGTCATCACCAACACCTTGAACTGCACCCAGAAACAGACCGGTAACCAGTGTAATCCACAAAGCTGAGGTGCACTATGGGCCATTCTACAGACCCCAAAGACTGCTCTTGCTACTACTGAAGCTCCCAAATGGATTTCAGGAATAGCCCCATGTAGAGTGCATTGACTTGAAGAAGGACACAGAATGAATTCAGTGCTATGGATCAATGACAAGAGAACTTTCTTACCAAAGAAGGTGAAAGACTAGATAGAAGATAACCAGATTATTTTGCTTTGACAGTTTTAATGAAAGACCGGTGCAAGCTCTTCTGCAGAGTGGCAGGAAATACAGCTTATTATCAGCTCAGGGACAGGGTTATTGATGGCACCCCTTGTGGCCCAGACACAAATGACATCTGTGTACAAGGACTTTGTCGGGTAAATATTACTTTACTTTTATTTAACAAGCTAACCATTTTCAAATATGGGTCACGTTTTCCATCTTCTCCTCACATGAACTGATAATTGTGTGACATTTCCTTAATTTAAGCCAGAGCACTATTTTATGTAATTTACACAATAGTTTTTCTGTTTTGTATTATTCCTTGGCTAACCACAGTAGTAAAGTTCCAAATTGTACAGAATGCCAAGTATGTCAAGCATAAATAAATGCCATCCTAAAGAGAGATGCTGCTTGATCCCAATGCATGGCTACGTTGATGCCATGTGTCAGAACTTGGAGGCATCAAAAGCCTGAACTACAAGGGAACTACCGGGGGTGGGTGGGGAGCCAGTCCAATTGTAAATTGGAATAGCATTTAAATTCTACTAATTGATTCCTGCTCTAGCAGAATGTATTGCCATTTCGCTGTAAGCAAGAACAGTTCCTTTTAATAGTATAGTATTTGTTTTCAGTGGGGGGAAAATCCAGTTAACGTCCAGCAGCTCCAAGTTAACTTAGGGAAAATCTGAGGCTTGAATTTTGAAGAACTGCTATCAGTTTTATTCGTTTTATTAAATTGTTGTCCTGCCGTTAATACCGTATAGTTAACTCAAAGAAATGAACTTACATAAACTCCTACCTCCTTGTATTTTCTCCACAATCCTGTGAGGTGGGCTGGGCTGAGAGAGAATGATTGGCCCAAAGTCATCCAGCTGGCTTTTCATGCCTAAAGCAAGACTAGAATTCACAGACCAGTTTATAGGCCAGCAGCTTAACCACTACACCAGTCTGTGGTGGGTTTCTATCGGTTCGGCTTGGTTCAGGTGAACCGTTTTTTCCGATAAGCTACCGGTTCAGCGAACCGGTAGCTAAACGTGTGCTGCGCACGCATTGGCCCAAAAATCAGCTGATCAGCTAATATTTAGGCTTAAGGTGATATGTGCACAGCGCGTGCCAAATGCTCACTGCGTGTGCATCACCTTAGAGCCAGAAATCAGCTGATTTAGCTACCGGTTCTTCCGGACATGTAGCTGAATCAGCTGATTTTTGGGCCCAAAGTGATGCGCACACAGCATGTGTTTGGTGCAAGCAAGCAAAATTCCCACACCAAGCAAACCGGTTGTTGAAGCGGAAGAAACCCACCCCTGACCCCAGGCATGTGAAACTCATGGCCTGCGGGCCAGATGTGTCATGCGCTGGCCATCCCCACCCCTGTTTTAGTGAAGAAAAAAGTTGTGATATGTCACGTGACGCACGTTTGACACCCCTGCACTACACCAATCTGGCTGTCTCTAGTTCAGCTGAGCTTAAAATAGGTGGCCTTTTTTGATCCTGATAGCCATACAACCCAGACTGAATTAGAAGCCACACTATGTCTTCCCACTCATCCAAATTCAAGCTGATACAAATTTTATATTCCTTTTTCCTCTCGTTCACCAAAAACTTACACTCGGAGACTTTACATAGCAAGGGAGGCAAAAATACTCCTACCCCATCCCAGGAAGCAGAGATAAGAGACTGAAATCTCCTTTACCTCATGCTGAGTTTATTTTACACCTGTCCTTTCCTGGAGGTCTTTAAGAAGAGATTGGACAACCATTTGTCTGAAATAGTATAGGGTTTCCTGCCTGAGTAGGGGGTTGGACTAGAAGACCTCCAAGGTCCCTTCTGTTGTTCTGTTACCAATCTTAGCATGAAATTTAAATGGAGAAGATTGAATCTGAGGAGAGGAGAGCCCTGCTCCCCACACCATCTTTCTTTTTTCAATTGCTTTCCTGACTATCTTCCAAAGAGCCTGCTAGTGAGCTATTGAGAGACAATTAAGTTTGAAGAGACAAGATGTGAGTGGAATATCATCTTCCATATTTCCAGCAGGCTTCAAACTAACTTATAGCAGTATTATTGAACCAGGAAGACAGCATGTCAGGATAATTCCTTGTGTGTCATCGTCCTTCACAAAGCAGCAGCTGCAGCAGCAGGGAACATGGATGGGAACCAGAAAGTCTGTATTGATCTGTACGGGAGTCCTCTGAGTGGAGTGTTGCGTGTGCGCATCGCTTGTTCCACATGCAATACAGATTGTACTGAACTAAATGGGCTAATTGTCTAATTCAAGTATAAATCAGCTCTATTCTCTATTGCCTGTTAAATCCTCTTTTGCTTGGAAATGATTGAAAAACAGTGGATAGGCTAAAAATGGAAGTATCCTGGGCTCTCTGTTGTTTCATCTGTTCAGCTATAGTATCAGAAATGAAGCAGTCATCTTGGTGTTAGAGACTTACAGGATTGGCTTACACATACGTATTTATGAGAAATGTTTAGGTGCCAGGCTTCCCATAAAATGATATAATTTAACTAGGACAGATACAAAAGAGCCCTGCGATGCGCTGTAAGAACTTTGTAAATGGGAGCCATTTCGTTCCCTGAAATGTCTGAAGAACTCTAAAAACGCACTGCAGGAATTACTGTATTGTAAATGAGATGACGTTGTGCTCTTGAGAAGCTGGTTTTAAGCATCTAAGATCACACCATTGTAAGTTTCTACTTTAAGCGGGAAACTTATTATTATTAGAAATCTCACTCTCTTAGAGTTGCAGAAGACCTACACAGTTGAGATTGGCATTATTATGGAAAAGTTGAATATAGATAATTGGAGCAATTGTAGTCATTTTGTTGGGATCACAATTGCTTCACAGTTTGGCTGAAAGCTTCATAAGCACTTAATAACCAAGATTCATCTTTTGATCTTTCAATGACTACCCATTTTCACAAGGCATAATAAACTTTGTGTAATCTTCTCTGTAGCTCCACCTGCCTGTGTCACTTATCTCCCAGCATGCTATATTGTTTTGCACTTCACGTAGCTTGAAACATGCTTACTTTTCATGTCCTAATAGGAGGATGGCTATAATTATTATAGCATAACAGGATATTGGAAAAATAAAGAATGAATTGCCTCTGGTAGTATGGTTTTCATTTGCAACCCTGTATATTCTATCTTATTTTCATGTTTGTCCAATTTCATTCTGAACTTTCTTTCTCTAAAGCAAGCTGGATGTGACCACGTGCTCAATTCCAAAGCCAGAAGGGATAAATGTGGTGTGTGTGGTGGCGATAATTCATCATGCAAAACCATTGCAGGGACATTCAATACGGTGCACTATGGTAAGAAGCTGTTTGCTAGCAAATTTAATCATCTGAGACATGTTTTGAAAAATCAAGAAGATTTCGCTTTCACTTTTTTCTATATTTTGAGCTTTTTGCTATTTAATGGTAACATGGAAGCATCAACTTGGTTACTGTGATGTCGAATCGTAGTGCAGTTTTTCTTTTTGTCGTTATTATCTTATTCTTATATATCTATAAAAGAGAGGTGTGGCTGACTATGTAAAGGCTCCTCCGCAGCACAAACAATCACGCCCAAAGTTGCCACACACCTACCTTGCACTCCAGAGATGGTCATTGCGGGGGTCATGGGGGGTCACACACCCCCACAGTGGGTCTGCACCCCCCAAAATGGTGCAGAACTGCAGGCCCCACCAAGCCCCAGCAATGACGCGAAAACCTGTACTGAGCATGTGCAGGATGAGTGAAGAGGCTTTCCAGCCAATACAGGCAACATATGCAAATTGGAGCCTCTCCAGCCAATAGAGACAAGGAATACAAATCAGGAAAAAAATGCTGGGAATTGTAGGCTGCACATCCCTGCTTGCAGCATGAGGACACAGCAAGGGAGGAAAGTCAGGCCCCATTTTCCCTGGGTGAAGCTGGATAATAAGCTAGTATATATATAAAACACCAAGGCTGCACGTGCATAAAAAGCTTGACTTTCTGGCTTGTCTTCTCAGGTTATAACACTGTGATACGCATTCCAGCCGGTGCTACAAATATCGACGTACGGCAGCATAGTTACTCAGGGAAACCAGAAGATGATAATTACCTTGGTAAGAAGTGATGCTCTTCAGCAACTGCAAATTAATATTATTCCCATCAAAAAAAAAAAATAAATGCTCTTGTCATACTATCATAAAACTGTTTGGTTGGAAAAAGTCAGAAAGATCACATAGGCAGTCTTCAATATACAACCATAATTGAATCTGCAATTTTGGTCATAAGCTGTGATGGTAGGTCACCATGTGATCGGGTCTGATTTTAGAATCTTGTTTGCAGCGGTCATACAGAGAATAATGTGGTGGTTAAGGAAACCCATCATTCACTATGGGGCATTTTTTGGGCAGAAACTGGAAGCAAACACTGGTTTTTGGCAAAAAAATGTCATAAATCACAGTCACTGCAAATGGCAGGAAATGTGTACCAGTTGCCAAAATGCAGTAAATGGATGGGGTAGGTGTGACCAGAGGTCATAAGAATCTTTTTCAGGGTCATTTGTAACATTGAATAGTTATTAAGTGATCGGTTATAATTCAAGGACTACTTGTGTTGGGCCTTCCCATATCATTTTAGGATTAGGGTCATATGAACACTTAACAGACTTGGCCATTTAGTCAAGTATTAATAGTATCATAACATTAGGGTTTGTTTGTTTGTTTGTTTGTTTGTTTTTAAAAAACCTCATCCTATTCAGGTGGGAGAGTAGAAAATAAACATTTTTACTGATGCTATCACTTATGTGAAGGATAAAGGATAAATCTCATAGACATGGGGCATTTTATTGGGTAGAATTAACCTCCCTTCACCTATTGTGTGAACTGTGGTCCAGATGCCCAGGTCTATCTCCTTTCCTGCTCCTACATTTAAAATAAACTCACTTTAGAGTGAACGTCGTTGTTGTTTTTCTCTGTTTTGGATTTGAAGTATAGTTCAGCTTTCTTTCAAAATCTGGAACAGAGCAAATGTTAATTGAAATGTCTATAGAAGCTTTCAGTACAATGTATTTACATTTTTATGCAGTTAAGCCTTCTATAATGGCCTGGGTTGTTAAAACTGACATTGATACTTAGCCGTTTTGGAGGAATTTCATTTCTCTCAGTCTTTCATCCTTCTCAGTTTTTTCATATTTTTTAATGGCTCGGCCAATTCATGTTTAATTAATTTAATTGGGTCTATCGTAAGTATATATCTGGGTCTAGCTATTATTGCCTGCCGCCATGCAAACATAGAATAGAATGTGATTGTGCCTGGATCGCCTTATCAGTTGTGTCTTATCTCTAGAAGTCTTGTTCGGTCTCCGCTGAGCACTCCCTTAGGGCAGTAGAGTGGCAATGATAAGAAACAGGTGAGAAACTAAGTTAGGGAATTAACTACATAATAACAGCAGGCTGTTGTCATTCAGGAAGCAATACATTTTAAAGGAAGACATGGTTTCCTGAACTGAAAGGGAACTGTTCTTCTAAGCTTTGAAGTCTTCAGCTTTTAGTGCATAATTTCGTATATAGTTTCAAGTCAAAGACAAAACATGCAAACACAATACTTTCTCATTCTCCATGTGTAAGTTCAGTTTGGAATTAATTGTACTCAGAACAAATAAATGACTTCTTTTTTATGATGTTGGATAGGGAAGAGGGTAGACTGGAAGGTAGAAATTTCAACTAGCATAATGTTGTCGTGCTTGTGATGCTTGAGATGTGTATTTTTTCTGTAATTATAAGTAGTGAGAAATATTGCAAGATATATATCCCCTTCATACACAGGCACACATCCGATTAATACACAAGTAGAATATACAACTGGAAGGAAACCTGATTAAGCTTTAGGCTCTGGTTTTCTTTATCCTGTCTGGAAGCACAGAAACCTGTTAGGATCCATAGAAGTTAGGTCTTTTCAGAAAATCCTAGAATGGTGATTTTCAATTTGTGAAGCCTTGTTTTTGAGATGTTGAGGTGATTTTTTTTCCCCTTTTTGGCTGAGACTCCTTTTCATAGTAGAAAATGGTAGAACTAAGTCATGAAGCAAAACGCTTGAATGCAGACTGAGGAAAACGCATTCTGAATCTGGCTAACTAGGCCCTATTCTATGGCACTTAGAGTCACAACAATATTGTCTGCCATGACCAGTTTGGCATGTTTGAGGATCAAGCTATTTTGATTTAACTGGGCCTACTTAGATTATTTGAGTTAGATCAAGCTAACAATTTGGAACTAGGGACTATATACGGTAGCTCCCTTATCCTCTTGGAGAGAGAGAAGTCTAAATTCTGAAGAAACATACCAGTACGGTAGTTCAATTTCCACAATGTAGCCTGGTTTTGCACTGAAATCTAGTCTGCCTACAATTTAGATTACTATTTGAAAATGTATCCCCTCATACTGGCAAATGCTACTTTTTTCTTTCCCTTGTGATTTTAATTGATTCCTTAGTTATATCCTGGATTAAGTGTTGTGGTTGGTAAAGTTGAGTACAGCTTGCTGTAAATGGGATACATTTTCTTCACTAAGATCAAGTTCATAACTTGGAGGTACTTGAAGACCCATCTTGGATAGTTGAGATTAAAATAATCTGAGAAACGATTGAAATCCTTTTACTGGCTTTGGCTAATGTTATCAGCTACAACTACGAATGAACAGAAGTGAACTGGGAATGTACCATAGGTAGAGTTACGTTTGAAGACTCTACAGTAAATTCCTTATTAAAAATTAACTTTTAAAGAACTATTGTTGCTGGATTGACCAAGATTAAATGGCACTAAATTAGAACTTTTGTACGGGTTGTCTGAAATCATATAAAAGGAATAGCTTTAACATTCCATGCAAGCACACCATGAGTCACTGAAAATTAAGAATGACATAAAGCTTTCTTCTATGGGAAGTCCTTGATTTACAACCGGTCACTAAATGACAATTCGAAGTTAGGTTGGACCTCACCAGGGGTATTTAGAATCCCGTTCCAAAGTTCTAATGACTGCCCACGCCTATCTAATTAGGCTGCTTTTTAAAGCACAATTTAAATTATAGAATTCGTATTATGTAAATAAATTGATGTCTACACTGCCGGAAGAACCGCAATCATTGAGTTGTCTAGAAGTAAAATAAATAAATCAATATTGATATTAAATGCACTGTAATATCCTTGGTGTATACAATAAAATTACTTTTTGATTCATTTTTCATTTATCTTTGTGAACATAGCATTGTCAAGCAATGAGGGCTTCATATTAAATGGAGACTATGTTGTTAGTATGTTTAAGAAGGAAATCAAAATTGGAAATGCTGTCATAGAGTACAGTGGCTCAGACACTCCCGTTGAACGAATCAATTCTACTTACCGCATTGATCAAGAAATAGTTCTTCAGGTAAAAAAAATTCTCTTTTTTTCTAAAAGAAAATCAAATAGATATTGCTCTATTTTAATGCTTATGTAGATGAAATAGTACAGTTCCGCCCTTGATGCTGTGCTTTTCTGTTTCTTTTTCTGCTCAGGTTTTATCAGTGGGTAATTTATATAACCCCGATATTCGATACACATTCAATATCCCCATTGAAGATAAACCTCAACAGTTTTATTGGAATGTCTATGGACCTTGGCAGCCTTGCAGTAAACTCTGCCAAGGTACGTGGCTTGAAAGGGATTTGAAAAATAATTCACATTTTACATTTCCAAAAGCTGTAGCGGGATGATGGATGCTGTCTTTTAAGCTGCTCACAATATTAAGACCCTTCTTAGTACTTTAGGCCGACGTGAGGGAATATTTACCTCAAAATCATGGCCACCTGCTCTGCATTAGAGCTAGTTTGGTGGGGTGATTAATACCAGTCTAGAAGCCAGGAGATGATGAGTTCTTAGGTACAACTCCAGCTGGGTGATTTGGAGCTACTGTGTTTCCCTGAAAATACCACCTATCCCAAAAATAAGTCCTAGCCTGATTTTTTTGGGTGTGCCTAATATAAGCCCCAAGAATAAGCCCTAGTGAAGGAGGTGAGCATGGCCAGCATAGGAGGCAGCCCTTTTCTTCTCCGGTCACCTCATGGCTGCTCGGCCCCTTAATCATGGCTCGCAAATCAGCTGAGCTAGCGAGGGCTGAGAGCTGCCTCTTGTTCTGTCTCTCCGGGCACCTGGAGATGTTTCCAGCGCACTCTTGCCAGCCATAACCCTGCCCACGGCTCCGGGCAACCTCGCAGCAAGGGCCCCTCTCTTCTACAGTTCACCTTGTGGCTCTGGAGCAGGCGGCAACCATGGTTTGCATGGTTTCCCCCACCAAGGTGGCCTAGAGGTGGCGCACTCGCCTCACAATCAGGAGGTTGTGAGTTCGATCCTAGGTAGAGGCAGAGACTGGTATAGGATCTTCTGCTTGGGCAGGGAGTTGGACTAGATGACCTACAAGGTTCCTTCCAACTCTGGTAATCTGTAATCTCTGTAGCGAATAGAGATCAGCATAACCTCTGTGAAAGGCTTGGAGCTCAGGTCTTGCTCAGGGTGCTGCTACAATGAAGCAGAAAGCCATGTGGCACGTCAGAATTGGCTCCCCCCTCATGCCCAGCTGCTGGGCCTGCTGCACCTGATGCTGCTAGCCTCGCGGGGCCTCATCTCCCTCCTGGCTGCGCTGCTCTCAGCATCCCGGCTGGGCTGCTCCTGTCTGGCATGGGGCAACTCGGCCCAGATCTCCCCCACCACCAGCCTGCCAGGGCCCCCTTCACCATGGTCGCACTACCCTGTGCAAGCTCCGTAGAGGTCCTGCAGCAGGACAGAAGAGGTAGGGGAGATTGCCCCTTCCTCCTTTACACCCCAAAACCCTGTCTTCCCTGTCCACCAAGCCCCCAGCCTGCACCCTTCTCACTGGAGCAACATGCACAATTCAATACCAGTATTACCCCATGGAGGCCTCCCGGTGCAACGTTCTGCCGTAGCTTCAGAGCAAACCTCAGCCTTCCCTGCATAGGATTGCAACACTGAAGGCTTCAGATGGCGCCTTTCTGGGATGTGTGCCTGTGCTGGGCTTGAGATCAGCAGGAAAATGTGGGGGAGGGGATTCTAATCTAAAGTAATATAATTAATCTGGTTAGAAGCAATCTAATTGTAGGATAAATTAATATTAATGGAATGGATAACGTTAGGATGTATGAGAAAGGCAAGGAAGTAATCAGATTGACCTTCAAATATGTTCTTGATAATCTTTTTCTAAGATGTGCAAAATCTTACTCATTAAGTACATGTTTCACCAGTCTTGTGGTGCTACAAATTCTGGGTCTGTAGTTTGGTGGTTTGAATCCTGAGTGCTGCGTAACGGAGTGAGCTCCCGTTACTTGTCCCAGCTTCTGCCAACCTAGCAGTTCGAAAGCAT
>JANHFQ010002969.1:48705-58923 GCA_032468035.1 Aparallactus werneri
ACAATTAGTACTCGGACCACACATTTTCTGAATAGTTTTTATCCCAGAGCTATAATTGCACTTAATAATGAACTTAAAGACCATCATTAGTGGGTTGTTTGATAGTATTACTAGGTCTGTTGCACAGATGTTTGTGTTTTCTAGGGAGGGAATTTGGTTGGGGTGTTTGGAGATTCTTATGTATGTGGGTTTGGGTCCAGTTTTTGGATGCCTGTGAATTTCATTGTATGTGTATAATGTATATATGTACAATGACAATAAATTCATAAACAAATAATTGAAGCTCTGCTGCTTTGAAACTTCTTAATTCCTCCACCTAGTATTTCAGTGTTTCCATAGAATGTATCCCATTGACAACTTGATGCAAGAAATGCAAGAAAATTAAGTGTGTTTTCTATTCTGGTGCTATTTTAGGGATTGTCTCCACTCCATATTTTATTTGGTCACTTGAGATATTTCCAAAGCAGTAGATGACATTATAGAAGCAGTCTTCTGATGCCTGACATACCTAGACTTCTAGGTGTTCTAAAAGGAAACTGATGTTTCCATACAGTCTGTTCAGATAAATGCAGTTTATTAAATAATCCAATTGACATTTAGTGTGGTTGTGTTTTGTAGATGTTTATTGAGCAAAATACATTGAAACAGCAAAGTCAGTTGCTGCAACGAAACTCCACCCCTGATGAGCAGCTTTCAAAAGCTCTAGATGAAAATGCCAAACTGACTCAAACGCTGGAGGAAGAGAGATTGCAACATCAGCAGAAGGTAAGAAGCCTGCTCCCACCTTGAACATTTACTATTTTAGTTTCAGTATACTACATCTCCAGCTGATATGTTGGATTAGGCTGAATGCATCTTTCGCAAGTAGAATGTTACTTACAAAGCAGAGTGTTTGATATAGGTTAGAAAAAAAAGTTTCCCAAAGATACATAATTAATGTTAAGCATCAAATTTTATGTTGCTTTGGAATTCAAGTATTTCTTAATCAGGCCGTCACAATATGTAAATGAGTTAAGCTTGCTCACTGTAAACATGGCATTCCATGAACTGATTAAACCTCTTCCTTTAAAAGCTAGTATGCTGAATACATGACAGAACATAATTTGATTTATTGGACTTATCCAATATATAATCACAGGGTATACGCTTACCAGAGTGCATCTATACTGTTTAAGGTACTTGCAAAACCACTTTTTGGTTAAGAGAGGAGGTTATTTTATTTTTTAAAAAGAATAATATATTGGCTTTTCTTTCCAAACTGCATGCAATTTGAGTTTTCCTTCCTCTCTTGAAGTTTTGTTCTTTGCTCACAAATCCCTAGAGGACTTTGAGATATGGCCCATGTTTGGGAGAACCAAGGTGTAATGGTGGAAGATAAAATAATCTTCACTATTTCACTGATGAAATTAAAAATCATATAAATGATTTTGAATAAATGGTATACGTGGACACACCCATTTCTAGGATATTCCTTTAACTATTACATAACAAAATTGAAAACAATTTAATTCTATGTCAAAAATTAAATATCTGAGCTTTGAGGAATGCTTAGTTCAGTGGTGATCTTGTCACTCATATATTAGATATTCATTGCGATTTTATATTTGTCATATTAGATTAAAGAATTGGAGGAACAATTATGTAATGAAGTTTTGCACAAAGAAATCAAGTCCCTTAAACAACAACTAGAACTTCTAGAAGAAGAAAAAAAAGACTTAGAGGAGAAGTATCAGAGTGCTGAAGAACACATTAAAAACTTAAAGCATTCAGGTAAGCTAAATAAATAAATAATTTTAGATATTTAGAACATTATGTGGATGATGTTATAAATATTACTAACGTATTCTTAACAGAAGTTTAGCCATTTGTGTATAACATTAACTTACTTTGTTATTTTCTATCATGCAGTCTTCAATGTACTGGTAGTTGTTAAGCTACATTTGCAGCCAAAACATCAAAACTCTTCAGTAAATTTTGGTACATTGCTTTTGTTTAACCAGATTAAGTTTACTGCTTTTTGTTCCCATTTAAATCAATGAGATTTAGATTACAAATGACCAACTCCTTTAGTTTCAGTGGAACTGAAGTACAATGTGCCAGGTTTTGACCTTGGATATGTTTTTGACATATAATTGTGATTTATGATAGCATCCAGTGAAAGAAGAAAACCTCTATAGTACCTAACTAGGAACACTCCAGAAGTGAAAGCCATGAAGATGTTTAAAAAGTATCAAATTGTATCTGTCCTTGGAAATTATGAATATATATTTTTTTTAAATATTTTGAACTTCAGAGTTAGTTGAAAAGCATGGATGTGAAGATTTTGTTTCCCCCTGTTGTTTTATGAGCCTTCATATGATTGACATTTTAAAAAGTAAATGCTTTGTCAAAGGCTATGCAGAAAAAAATTAGCTTTGCAACTCCCATGGCTGTTAATGGCTAAAATCCATGGGAACTGTGTGGCTAATTCCCTACACTTCAGGCTAAACATTTACCCCTCACTATCTAACTGTTGAAGCTGTCTGACTTGCTGGCTATTATTTGTCCAGTTTACAGGCTAAAACAAGACAGCAGAAGCACTGACAAAACCACTTAAAATACATACAGCATGAATCAACTACTGTGATTTAGTTGTTACCAAAGAATTATTTACCAGGATGGTGCCTGACCAGCTTACAGCATCGTACCTATTAAGTGCTAAAAACTGTAATTTACTACTCTTTATCTAAGATTGCCATTTCTTAATAAATTCAAAATACAGTTACCAGCAGGGGAAGTACTGTTTAACTATCCTAAAGCAGCTGGATTATGTGGATGGAAAATGTCAAAAGAAAAACATACAAATGCCTTTGTGCAAAGTCCTAAAACTCTAGTGATGTGTGTTAAATTAATCGCAGGCTAGTAAGGTTACTGGAAAACCTATGGAAATTGCTAAGGAGACTCACCCAGGCACTACTGCAGGATGTGGAATAAATTACTTGAATGTGTGTACTGACTATATTGCACATGATGGCATTTCATAATGACTTCGCAATTCAGTTATGACAATACCAAAAATAGTGATTATTTAGCAAAACAAAAACTGGGTAAAAAGAAACTAGTAATGATTCTTTGGAGATATTTTTTAAAGTACTATTTAAGGAATTATTTAAGACCTAAGCAGAGTGTTATAAAATATGAGTACACACAATCAAATAAGTACTACACTTTGTCATTTTAAGAATAAAAGCTATTGCTTCTGTCTTATCACCCAATCAGGTCAGAATTATCTTCAAATTCAGCAGTGTAGTTTAGCAGAAGGTGATACGATAGTTTAAAAAATTGACATGGAGATTTCCAGATATTAAGTCAGTGCATTGCTTTGGATTGAAAGTGCTTCAAAGCAGGAAGAGGCTTCACTCGGCACGTTACTTCAACGTCTGTTCCAGGATTATAGTGTATCTATATATACAGAACTGGATAAAAGGCTAAAATAATGATGGGAAATATTTAGCATTCTAATTTCTAGAGATGCCTGGTAAAAAAAATGACCGCTTTTAACATTTATTAGCCCATTGATTAGTAGATGGACCATTTTTAAAATATATATGTACAGAAGCACTTTAAGTGAAGATTTAGTTCTCTCTTTATACAGTTGATGAGCTTGAAAAACGAATACATCGGTCAGAAAATCCAGTACCACCTCCACCTCCACCCCTCCCACCCCCACTTCCTCCTCCTCCTAATCCAATCAAGTAAGTATCATGCACATTGTGATTTAAACTCATTGCCTATTCTTAAGTATTTATTACTCTGAATTCGAAGTGTAAGAAAATCATAGGAATGTAAGTTTCATAAGGAATGTGGCTTTCAATGATTTTGAGGCAAGCTGATGGTACAAGATACTCAATTAACTGCTTCATTTCTGGTGACTTTGGCCAAATCATTAGCTGTCCATAGTGTGCCAGTTCAAGCTGATAAAAGAGATAATCTGCTTTGGGAAAGGAGGGGTATCAAAACAATGAGGGTAAGACAAAATGGGTCTGAGAACATTTTTGAAAAGATGTCAAAAAGAGAACCTGATGTCTCTACTGCTTTTGACGCTGAACCTATCCATAGCTTGAGTCAGTCTTATCAAATGTGCACCCCCCAAATACAACTAAGGAATATAATATTTAACAATAATAAAAATGAGTTATCTCTATTCTACATATCTTTGACTACAGACTAATCTGTTGAGACCCCGGGATTAGAGAAGAGTGGTCATTGTTATCTGAAAATCACTTATGGCTTTCAGGGTTGTTGCCCCATGGAACTAGATGTGAGACTCTGTTCATTAAATTGGTCTCTAGGGGATTGCTGCTGGACTTATGATCTTGGGGACTTAAACCTGCCTTCTCCGAGGGTTGGGT
Source organism: Aparallactus werneri (assembly GCA_032468035.1). Classification (NCBI taxonomy): domain Eukaryota; kingdom Metazoa; phylum Chordata; class Lepidosauria; order Squamata; family Lamprophiidae; genus Aparallactus; species Aparallactus werneri. Next base: position 53,097 of record JANHFQ010002969.1, read on the forward strand.
CTGAGGTGGATCACATATTCATGACCACCATGATGGCCATGGTCCTATGATCCAGGACAGTGGTCACACACCAGATCTGTTGTCTCTGTCAGAGCAGCAGGTATGTTATTAGAAATTGGGAAGCTTTAGGTGTCATAGTCAGATCATGCCTTGATTGCCATGGGCTTCTATTGTGCCACTATCCCCTGCAAAGAGGTTGAATGAATTAGATCAGGGTGGCAGCCCACAGGCTGAATGCATCATGCACAGGCCATGCCCAGCCCAGCTCCACGAAGGGAAAAAACATTGCGAAACATCACGTGACAGCAATGTGACACCACAAGTTTGATACCTGTGTACTAGATCATTCTACTCCGGGTTTAAGAGGGTGCTTTGGTTGTTCTTACTGATCAGCTACACAGTGCATCTGAAGTCTTGGTCACTGCTTGGAATAAGAGAATGCAGAAGCTTTGGATCAAATTGCATCTATATAACCTTCTTTTCTCATGGTTCCTATTACTTCCCATGGCTCATGGAAGAGCTAAGGCATTTAAAACAAGAGAGATGTTTAGATTATTGCTGTCATTCTCCAGGGGTTGTTCCTTTACTTCTTAAGGAAGCCTTGGCAGATCTTCCAAAAGCTATTGCTGGGCCCCACTGTACAACCTTCCCTTGTATCTAGGCTCCCATTCTTAGGGAAGGTAATTAAGAAGATAGCTGCAAAACAGCTTCAGAGAACATTGAATGAAGTGGGTTATCTGGATATTTTTCAGTTAGGATACAGATCAAGATATGGGATAGACATGGCATTAGTTGTACTTTTGGATGCTCTCTATTGTGTGAGCGGCATGGCAGTTACGCATCCATCCTTGCTTTACTTGATCTCTCAGCAGCTTTTGATACCACTGACCATGGTGTCCTTATGGATCAACTCAGAAGATTGGGAGTGGGCAGCATGGTGTTATGCTAGTTCACTTCCTTTTTGCAGGATTGATTCAAATATGTGGTGATTGGGGAAGAGAGATTACACTACTGATTACACTAATGCAAGACTGCAGTTAAAGTAAGAATCTGTTAAAGGTTTGGGTGGCATTATTACCTTCAGTATATCATTATAAACCTTCGTTGCAGTCAACTAAATGTTCAGACTGGATTTGGCATTTTTATCCACCTATCAAATCTTTCCAAAGGACCTAGGATTGGCAGATGTGGATGTTTTATGGTGTTAGAAGGATCATTGCAGGATGTAAACTATTCCCAGTAAAGCCACCTTTTTTCAGTGGACGGATGGTGAATTTGTCAATGCCTATGGTATTCAAGTAGTGCTCCAGTTGTTTTGGGATTGCATTCAAGCATTATTACTGTCGATACTACCTTTGCTTTCTTATTCCATAGTCATTCTATTCTATTTGCACGACTTTGTATTTTGTTATCTTCTCTAGTTCCTTCTCGTCTATTCTGCTGTCTCCAGTACTGCCATGTCCACTATCCAATTTTTTTTAATCTTTCTAATCAACAGTTGTTAAATTTGGCATATTATGTGGGACACGTGTCTATCAGTTTGAATTCTAAAATCCCAGAGCACTTTAGCTTCTTCTTTTTCTATTATTTTCTCTATTTTATGGTCCCGCCAGTTCTTGCTTGAAGACAAATGGTATTTCTTGCAGGTCTTCCAATGCATTATTTTTGCTGCTTTGTCATGCCAATGTTTATACTCAGTCTGTGCATTCGTCTTGCAGCAGCTAACCAAGTGTCTACTATTTCTTCAGCTTCTTTGCAGAGGCAATATATGTTATTGTTACAGCTGCTAATTTAAAAGACAATACCAATTTTGAGGCAAAAGACTATGTACCTATATGGGAGAAAAAAAATTCCCATAAGAAATACAATTCTGTGCATCTTCTGCAATGAAAGTACACCCAAAGTTACATTTTATCTCATCCTGCTGAAGTAACAGCTTACTATTACAGTTAATGAAAATTTGGCACGTTCTCCCATGTCTTCTATGGTAATGAAATTGACGTGTTTCAATGCTAGCTTGATAAGTGCCTGCTTTCAATAAATACTATGGAGTCCTTGGTGCTCTCTGACCTTGGTTGTTTGCTTGCAGACGTTTCATTACCCAACTAGATAACATCATTCTCTTCTATTGGAATGAACACTATGTATAGATTTAAGTGAAAGAATCAAGTTATTTTCACATCAGTTTCCTTCATGGTTCAGACTTGGCCTTGCTTTTAAATCACTTCAGCCATCTACTAATAGATACTAATTATTTAACAGTTCTTTTATGTGCATCTTTCTGGTTCTTAAATCAATCTGGACTTTCATGTACATGTACTTAATATTCAAGTCTTTTTTATTCCACACAAAACCATGTCCTTTAATTATTCCAAGGCCAATCCTGGTATTGTCTTTTTTACTTTTAGTTTCTTTTGAATTTTTCTATACCCAGATCAAGTGGCTATCAGCTGAGCCTTTTTCTAGGACTGCCATTTTCAGAAATGAAATTAATAATACAATTGCAAATTACAACATTAAAAATAGCAAAGTGTGGACTTTTAAAAGAAGCATTTTGTATCATTCAGTGAATATATATTAATGGTATTTCAATTTAGACTGTACTACATAGTTATAGTTGCTTCTGAAACCTCACATAACAATTTTTTTCATGGCATTTTCTAAAAAGACCTTTTCTGGTCTTCACTAGGCTAAGGAGACAATCTTGCAGTTAAATACCTCTAGTTCAGCGGCCCCCAACCTTTTGGGCACCAGGGACCAGTTCTGTGGAGAGATTTTTTTCTGCAGACTGGAGGGTACATGGTTTTGCACGCTGCCTGCATCCCACAGATGGGGCTTCGCTTGTTTGCATGGCCCAGTTTCTGTCATGCCCCAGAATGATTCCACTGCACGGATCGGGGGGTTGGAGACCCCTGCTGTAGTTAACAGTGCAGACAGAGTAATTCACCTCTGTACAAGAAGCTTGTATCCCATCCATACTATGCCCAAATAAAGTGGCTGCCAATCCTGCAGAAATTTTCTGAAGACCCTTTGGCTACCTTCTCTCTTGTGCAACATCTTCAGGGGACCTGGGAACAACAGCTTGGCAGTTCTGAGTCCTTGGGGAGTCTTTGTTTTAAAGAATTGCAGCGCTGTCAATGGAAAGAATATGGAAAGCCCTGAACGATATTAAGAAGAAGAACAAGGCTTTCTTCTAATAATCCACATCTAATGGGGCAGCTTGTCCAGCATTACCTACTGGTGCCCAAGAAAATCAGAGATGCTCGTTTGATCTATCTCTGGTGAAGTGAAGCAGGCCATCATCCAGCCTTGCATTTCTATGGGAAAAGATCCCATAGACATTTCTATGGGAAAAGATCCACTTGAATGCTTTGCAGCCTGGCATCTTGATTCAAAAAACACACATTCCATGTATATTCAGGTGAAGGACACCTCTTCAGTAACAGTACTGCTTTCACGGATCGAGAAAAGACATGTGAATTCAAGAAAGGAATTTGAAAAATTGCTTAGAGGTGGAGACCAAGGCTAGGCTCTTTTTGGCTTTCTTCTTTCTCCAGAACAAAAGCCTATCTTTCCAAGTGAAATTCCAATGCCCCCCCCCAACCCTTAATTTTCATCAAGCAGTGGCATTACCTAGCCAATTTGGGGAGGTTTGTGGATTTGATGATTTCAGTGAGACCGGAATCTTGTGACCAGAAAAATTCTTGGCTGCATTGATCAGGACAAAGGAGTAAGAGGGATTTCCCCATGCTAGGAAGATCATTCAATATATATTGCTCCTTCACAAGATTGCTTCTTATAAGACTGGTGAAAATGTGTTTGGCTGAAGCCTGGTGAACTTGATAGGATGTCTTTAAACTGAATCCTGGAATGGTTAAAGATGAAAACTCTGAAGTAAGACTCTCAGATAAAGGCTTTTGTGTTTTAGAAGGAAGTGAGAGAGTTGCTATAAATAGGAGCTAATCAACCATTCAAAGAAAAATAAGTAAAAAACCCCCATTAGGTCACAGAATTCCTCTTATTCAGTATACAAACACTAATGGGTAGAGTATTGGAAACAAGCAAAGCAGACTTCAGTTGCCCTGTAATTCAGTCACTTCCAATTCTTTGTGTCTCAATGAACATCATTTTCTAAGGTTCGTCTGTTAGTAACTGCTTCTTTGAGCTTTGGTAATTTCATACGTATGTCTTCCATGGTAGTTTTTAATCTCCTTGCCTTCTGTTGGCCTTTTTTCAGTTGCCTTTAATTTTTCCAAACATCAGTGCTTTCTCTAGGACTTTTGTGTTAGCATTAGGTGTTCAAAATATTTAAGTTGTAATTTCATTATTAGTGTCTCTAAAGAGTAGCCTTGTTTTTACTTCCTCTGGTTTTTCTTACAGTCCATGATATTCTTAACTATTTTCTCCAACACCGCAATTCAGAGGCATAATTTTTTTTCTTTGTTTTTCCTGTTAATTTAGCTTCCACAGACATGTTACAACTGGGAAAACATAGCCCTGACAATATGTACCGTAACTTTATTGTCAATGTGATGTCTCTGTTCTTTAGTATTTTGTCTGAATTTGCCGTAGTCTTTTTTCCCAAATAGTGGACATTACTTTATAGTTACAGTCACTATACATATGAATTCTTAAGCCCAAGAAGATAAAGTCTCTTTATAATTTCAATTTCTCTTCTGTCATTTGACAAAGGGTTGCCATTGCCCGTTGATATAATTTTAGTTTTTTTTCAAGATTGAGCAGCAGATTACATTATTCATTATTTATTTTACATTCTGTAAGAGGCTTCTTAAATTTTTCTCACTTCCAGCCACACTATCATTCTTCTGACAACTTTAATTCCAATTTCTATTTCTTCTGTTGCAGCATTTTTCATAGTATATTTTGCATATATGGTAAATAAATAACTGTGTACAACCTTGGCACACTCCCAATTTTGAATCATTTCGTTGTTCCCTATGTCACTGGAACTGTTGCTGCTTGATCATCATTCAGCTTGAGTACAGAAGGCAAATACTATGGGTGTAATGAACATCAAATAGGATGATATCCATGGTTGAAAAAGAGAGATATAAACTGATAGAAAATAAGTAAGAATTCCTTTGTATATTCAAAGTAACCACACCTGCACAAAATTCGAGTGAATTTGGCAACACTATAGAGAATATATAGGTTAAAAAGTGAATGACAAATGAAAGCAGTGCTACTGTTAGTGCCAACTATTGGCTAACTACCAAGAAGCAATTTGAATGTTTTATAGTTCCTGTTTAAATAATCATGTAGTGATGGGTAACTAATTACCCTGACCCAAGCTTGGTAACAAACTTTCTTTGGTATGAAAACTGGCTGCTCTTGCTGAAAACTTTCTTCCTCAGGACATAGAAAAGAACCAGCTTTATCTGATTTAATATTTACAAATAGGCAGGACTTGGTTGATGAAGTGGATTGACTTCAGATAAGTCAATAAGTCATAAATGCAGTCAGGTTTCATAAGTACACAAGCAAACCTACTGGCAAGATACTAAAAACAGGGAGATAGGAGGAAAAAATCAAATATGAGTTCAGGAAGATTTTATAGATAGGAAGGATTTCTCTAGATGGAAGTGATAATGGCTACAGATTGCGTTATTCTAGCAACTTTAATGAGCAATCCCGTGCACCTCCTGCTGCTCCGCCCCTTTTATAAATCTGTTTTTCATTGTAATTTCCATTTCTATTATTTTAGAAATATTTATCTTTTATTATATATATGTATGTATGTATGCACAGAATGTATGGATGGATGGATGTAACAAAAATGTTGTTCCATTTCAATGTAAGCAGCATG
>JANHFQ010002970.1:66714-81917 GCA_032468035.1 Aparallactus werneri
GCGCTCTGTGCACCTTTGGTGTTTAGTCATGCAGCCACATGACCACAGAGATGTCTTTGGACAACGCTGGCTCTTTGACTTTGAAACGGAGATGAGCACTGCCCCCTAGAGTCGGAAACGATTAGCACATATGTGCGAGGGAACCTTTACCTTTACCTTTATTAAACAATTATGTTACTGTTTCATCTTCAAATAAATAAAATAAATTCAAATGTACTGTTAGTATTACATATTAGTTATAAATACTAATTTAATTGTTACAACATTTGAACTTTTGTTTAGTTTACCATGCTCTGCAGAATTTTTAGAGCTTGTTCTTTGCCTTCAAGCTGTCTTTGAGATGCTTCCAATTCCACTCTTAAAATTTCTACTTCCTAGAAAGAAAAAAAATAAGTTTGGTTAATAAAAAACTAGGTATAAATTACGGATTCCCTTACATTAGTGGAAATTACTCTCTCTTTATTTAATTTTTATTAATCACATTAAATATTAACAATTTTATTAATTATTAATTAAAAGTTATATTACTGCAATCATTATTACTCTCATTAATATAAAAAACCTACTTTTAATCACAAATACAACCATATAAATCAAGAATCATAAAAGTCCAAAAAACCCCAATAGCACATAACTACAGTAACTTGTCAATATGTGCTATTCTCAAAATGATTTCCTGTAGTCCTCCAAAAGGGTCAGTTCCTGGGTGCATCCATAAATCTAGACTGAAACCATATCCAAAAATGATTTATATTTTAATTATATATTTTATTATACAAAAATTTATATTTTAATTTATATTTTATTATACAAAAATATTCTTTGTAGGCCACCAATATTTGGAATACAGGAGGTCTTCTATGTTGTTAAAGGCTGAAATGGAAAAAAAAACCCTGAATTCAGCTTTAAACTGTGAACAACCCCAGAGATAAGCTGGGATACTTGCATGCTGTAACTCCTTTTATAATGCAGTTGGGAGAGTTTCAATTATCAGAGGAAATGGAAGGAAAATTAAAGGAATGTTTTTCTATAAGGAAGATCCACCACCAGCTATTGCCAGCTTGAAACAAACTTTATGTTTCAAGTAACTTATCACATAATACTGTATGTATGCTATTATCTATTATAACAATACACACACAGCTGAACTTTAGGAAACAGAAAACACCACAGATCTCTCATGCCAGTAAAATCAAATATGAATTATTACCCGCATACACACTTTCTTTACATACATCTCTAAGTTGATTTATTTTAAAAATAATACCCGCAATAGCTCTATTTAAATTCATATATTATAAAATCATGACCATCTTTTCAACTTTATAGCAACCATTACTTTCATTTTCTACTCTTTACAGAACTCTATAGACCATCTGTATTGTGTTTTTAGTTTTTCCTTCTAGGAGAAGAGGAAGATATTTTTCATGCCTAAGGAAAGAAACTACCATTTTAAAGGCATCTGAATATTTTAAATTAATTTAAATATTTAATTTTAAAAGTTAAAATTAAATTATTAAACTATTAATTTATAAAACACAACTATTTTTTGCTTCCAGAATAAACCCCCAAAACTAAACACGATACTCTATGTGTGTGTGTGTGTGTGCGCACGCTTGTGTGTAACTATTGAAAATAATGTCATTCAAAAGTCTAACAGTAGTAGTACCTACCTCTAAAATTTCTTGGAGACGTTGTTTTAATTCTTCATTTGATGCCTCAGAATTGAACTCTGAATACAACAGAAAAAAAAACAACTGTTTGTGCATCTTTATTAAAGTGGACAACAATTAGTAATTGGGAGGAAAACATAATCCTGCTTGTTTCATATGGCAGGAAAAAAATCCTGAGTAAAAAGACATAATAAAATAACAGTAGGCCTTTAAAGAGTAACAATATTTTCTTATCATAACTGATAAACTTTGCTGGCATGAATATTATCATTGTAATAAAAACTAAGATCAAACCCAAAGAACATATGTACTTTAATGCTTGACACCAATATTCCTAGATTCATTTTAATATTAAAATAATAGCATAACAGTCAGTTCTTTACCTTTGAACCTGAAAGAAATATTAAGATTTAAAAAGCAATGCTTAATTTCAGTGCATTTCAAAATTACTGCCTGTAAAAATTGCATGACTACTGTTCATACAAAACCCTATTTATCATGCAGAAGCAAACAATATTTTTTCCAAAAATCTGAAAATACTGAGTACAGTACTAGGAAAATGTGAGTTTCCAAATTATGGATCAGGCAAAATTATTTCCTTTACTAACACTATAACTGCCCAGACAGGCCTGTTAAACTCTATTCATGGTGTCATCCAAATCTATTTTTATAGATACACATAGACAGTATTAACTCCTGGGTGCTTAGAATTTACAAATTTGTCCATATTTATTGTAGTCTTGAATCTAATTGATTGAGTCAGTAAAAAAAACCTGCCCATTTACATGCCAGTCCTTATCGCTTTATTACATTTTTTTATTACTACTTCCTTTCTTATGATCCATTGCCAGGAAGGATAACTTGGAGGAGGTCAAGCTGAAAACCTTACCGAAGGAAAACTTTATCAGGGAAACTAAACTGTCAGCTCAACCATAAAACATTTAAAGGGCCAAGAAATGCTGATAAACTTGGAAAAGGCAAGTAAAGCTCTGCAAAATCAAAATAAATTAACTCCCCAGAAAGAAACTGAGTTCATAGAATACTGTTGTTTTTCAAAATTGGTATTGTCTTTGTATTCCTGCATCATTACTTCTAATTACATCCTAATTGGCTACCTGACCTCACTACTGCAGATGCATGTTGGGCTACATACAATCAAATATCGCTACTGTAAATCCAAATACTTTGCTGCTCTATGCAATTACTAAATTTGCATGAGTCTATAAAGAGGGACTATTACCCCTCCGCTCTTTAAGTCATCTATGCTTTTAGCACTGTGTCCCAGCCAAACATTACCCTGGGAAAATTATCCTAGAGTTATCTCTTTTAAAGTACAAATTCATTAAATTTCAAATTCATGGAAATAGCATTTAATTGTATTTTTAGCCAAAATAAGACTGCTTTGTGTACTCCTATGCACATATAAAATGATAAAGGCCCAAATATTTATAATCCAGCTACCACACATCAATATAAACCAAACTTTCATTTGAAGAACATACACCTAGGTCAAAAGTATTTCTGAGACTAATGTATTATTTATTTTGCTTTGAACATACACATCTGGAGGGATTGTAATTAAACTTTCAGTCATCATTTTTAATCAAATTGGTCTAATAAATGGAACTTCTGCATTTAATATCTGCATTCAGGATCAAAACATTTACCAATTTTAATTTTGTAAAACATTATACTTTCATCACTTATGGTAATAACATCATTAAAAGACTTACCAGAACTGGCTTCTTGTTTGCAGGGAGCAAATCCATTCCTTCCAAGTTTTTTGACTGGCACATCATTCAAACTATTACATTTTGAGCAATGAAAAAATACTGCATCGTATTCTTCTCCATCACTTGGCAAACTTTTCCTTGTAGAACCACTTCTAGACCTAATAGTATATTTGTGGAAGCCTTCTGATTCATAAATAACATTATGTTTTTTAAATCCATTCCCCAAATCTCCATATATCATGTCATCTTCACCTTCTAAGGCATCACACAGTTTGTTATGCATTAGGCCTGCTTCACACATTGGCAATACAAATGATTTATTATTCCAGGCTTCCACACGATCTTAAAGTCTTCAGGTAAAGGTTTACTAAAAAAGAAGTTCACAAAAATTTAGAATAGTGTTTAGATTTAAGATGCTTCCAACTTTTAGTTCTAACATGCTTACAGATGTTTTAGTCAGTATCTTTTTTATATTCATGTTTCCTAATTGATCCAAACTTTTCATTTTAAAAATTATTTAGCTATATAAAACATTTTGTTTTTACTGTATATAAAACAAAAATGATTGCAAATTTAGTTACAAAAGCCTATCACTATAAAACTGGGCTTTGCTGGCATAAACACACCCAGGTGCTTTGTTTACTTAAATCAGAGGAGGGAAAACAAAGCATTTTAGCCGCCCTGAGTCCCAGGAGAAGGGCGGGGTATAAATTGAAATAATAATAATTTGTTTTCTTAATGTCACCAATTGTAGAAGGGACACCAAGTTATATGTAGTATTTAATTATGCTACAAATCATCCAATTCTACATTTTAGTGCTTATTTGTTCATCAAAGTACTGTCAGCAGTATGACCTATGGTAACTTACAAACTATTAACACCCAATGCTTTTCAACAATGATAATTTTTTTAAGTCAACCAACACCATCTCTTTCCCTTTCTCTTTAATTCAGTAAAGCTATCTTTTTTCTACAAGAAATCATTACAGGAACTAAAACCATTATTAACAGCATGCATGCATTATTCATCCTCTTCATATTACCCCATACTTTTTACAACTTTCACTGAAAGTTTGATTCTTTGCAGATTTAAGCACAATTAAATATGTATTGATCTGTTAACAAACATTCATATATTACACACACAAGAACCGACAATTTATTAAATTGCCACATTCACTGTTCTGTATGCATTATCGGGGTCTTTTATTCCTGAATAACATAAAATCCATTTTAACATTTAATCGACCACTACAGTAATCCACCATTAGAAAAGATTATCAGTACTGATTATATTGTCATTTCAGTAGGGTATATCTATTCTGCTTCTTATACTAGATGCATTTTTAAACTTTGTTTGTTAAAGTGCACAGTAGCACTTCATTTGTTCGGAGCAGGGCTTCGCTGTATCTTATAAGCACCTTGCAACCAAACATTCAACAGGTGCAGTTCTGTCATCACCTCCACGATGACCAGAACTAAGCCTGTTCCTTCTTGGATTACTTGATCGGCAAAGACAGACAAACACCCACTAATCCAACCCAGTAGTTAAGCTCCTGAGAGGTATGCAGACCCGAGTGCATTTGAAGCCTCCAGCAAAACACGACACGCAAACTCTTCCACAAACTCCCTTAGAAGGCCTCCCCGAGGTTTCCTATTGCAAGTTTGCACAGAGCCAAAGCCCCGGGCTTCCGCCTCAATGTGCCCCGCGCCTTCTTCCTCCTTCCTCGACGATCCCAGCGCCCTGGAGCTACACGTCGCGGCGCAACACGAAGCGTCGGATCCAGCGGGAAGAACCAGCTCGCCCTCTCGCCCACCTGTCGGATATGGCTCTCTCCTCCTTTGCCAGCCCAATTCTGGCTTGCCCGGCGGGGCCCTCCTTTCCTCCTCCCCCAGTGCAGAGCTTCAACTTTCGCCCGGCTTTTGACTGCAACGCCGCCGCCTACGTGCTTCAAGGTGGAGCGCGGCTCACTTGGCTCTATTCAACAGAAGCGGAAGCAGGTTCCTGCTCGCGAAGTCGGGTCAACCCTCTGCCACAAACCACGTCAAAAGACGGAAACAAACCAACGAATGTCCGACGGTAGAATAGTTATTCCAGTTTGATGGACTACTACATTATGAAGAAAATTTAGGCGGTAACTTTAAAAGAACTTAAGTCTTAAAAGAGTATTGTTCGGCTCCATTCTACTGACTCAGATAACCGGTCGATTTATCTCACTGACAGCGACATTTCCTCCTATTCTATCCACAGATGCTCTGGTGTTTTCCTACAAATCGTGCACCGAATTACTGTATTTTCTGCCATATTACATATGTTTTAAAATAGTTTGCAGAAAAAAATTTAAGGCTTTCTTTTCTGATGGGGTGGGGAGAAGCAACATTCTTACCAGATTTCCACCAGGGAAATCAATAACCGAATCAATAATTCTAAATTTAATTATGTAATGGGATATATGAAATTACCTTCATATATAGTAGCTTACTAAAATCTTACATCAACTTTCCTTTAAACAACCAATGTACTAGTACTAGAAATAATACAGATTCAGGCAGATGTGAAATAATGGTTTTGTAATTAAGTCATAGTTATTAAGTCATAAGTATAAATTTGTTTTGTATTATGTAAGCCACTAAGTCAAACTAATTGCATTGAGATGGAAATGAAAGTTACTAAATCTTTGCTTATTGTGTCTTTTATTTTCACAAAACCATATTGAAATCTTAACTACATACAGAAAAATAAACAAAAATGTAATATGAAAGAATTTTAAGACTTATTTTGAAAATAATCTATATAATACAGTACCAAATAACAAAAGATGCATGATCCAAATTGTTGACTGCTCAAAACATTATTCACTAAATACTGCAATATTTGTAATGATGAGGTTCCAAGAATCACTATGCTTCATATACAGAAGGTAAACTAAATCTTGCAATTGGCCAAGCATGTTTTTCAGATAGCGTGAATAGAAGTGACTTTTCAATCAGTTCTGTTGCAATTTAAAATATTTAATGTTTAACAAAATATAACTTCAGTTTAAGACAAATGAAGTACAGTAATAACACTGTAGGCAGAGTGACTAAATTATGCTTCCTTATGAGAGTTTTTGAAAAATACTTTTTCAGGTAGATCTCATTTAGTGATCACAATTGGGACCAGCAACTCAAGTCATTAAGTGACACAATCAAAACTACTACTATGCTTATCATCTTACTTCAGCTTTGGTTTGCTTTATAGACCTGTGAAGGTCATAAGTAACTGGTCATGGTTACTGTTTCATCACAATCATAACTGCAGTAGCGAAATGATTACCTGTATTACTTACCACTATAGGAATAATGTAAAGTACCGTAGTATTATTGACCCAATTTAGGAATGGAGAAGAAAGTATGTGTTATGCTATTTTAAACCCATCTCATGTTGATTCAATTTAAGGGGGATTTGTAACCATTTTCTGAATTTAACCAAAATAGAAAACAGAAGGCAATTTGTGCTTCTAATCAAGTCATTTCATTAATAGTACAAGAGGCAGAAGAGTCTATATTCCCAAAACTCCTCCTGCAATCAAACGTTGCTTTGGATCTTGCAGGGGAAAGAGAAGAGAATCTGAATATGGTCTTCTGCTCATACTCTATGGAATCCAATAATATATTAGGACTAAAATCTATTGATACATTAACATCAAATTTGGGAGCTGCTAAGAGAAATGTTTGTACTTTATATATCGTATATAGGCATATTTTACATGACAAGATGCACTTTCAATAGTCTTGTCTTTTCACTATAACTTCATTTTTATTAAGTTACTCAATATTTAGAAAAAAAATAGGATAAATTCATGTAATATTTATTATGAACCACACTAGCTCAGAGAATAGAAAAATATGATACAAGCAATAGCATCAGACACTTCTTGGATCATTGTAGTTATGGCTGCATATAACCTATTTACCGGTACTTGTTTCAAAAATTTTACAAAATGCCATCAGCATTAATTTAGAGAGACATCAGTTTATCTGGGGTTGAGGATGCCTTCTAAACTGAACAAGAAATAAGCTGAGCAAAAAGTAGTTTACTAAACAGCAACATATCTTATAAATAACAAAAAAACATAGATACAAATTAACATGGGTATTTACAGCATGTTAATAAATTAATAACTAAAATTATGTTCATATATAAAATTGCATGGTCCCACATTTAGAAATTAATTACAGAAGATCCGCTGTATTAATAAAACTTTGTACAGGAATAAGATTTTAGCAGTCATATTAACTAGAGAACTATTATTTTTTTCATCTTTTCAAATATTTTTATTATTAGGTATTGGATACCCAATTTAGTATAATTTCAGATTTTTAAATTATTAACCCTTTAATGTCTGATGCCTGCTTTCATAGAGCCTAAACAACACAGAATAAAAAATATAAAATTCAGTGGCCTCATCAATTTTCATCTTAAATAAAGGAACTATTAGTTTCTTCAATGAATGAAAATACAACTTCTATTTATCACTATAAATATGATTTTTTCAAAAATCAGTTGTTGTCTTTTATCCAGTGTTCAATCCACTGTATAATTTGATCTAAATTCCGTTCCATATCTTCTGGAGTATTACTAGGCAACTGATGTACAATTTCTTCTTTATACGATGACATAGCTTCTTCATAAATTGTCTGAAAGATTTCACATTGAATATTGTCTTGAAGCTTTTTTCCTTTGTAACCTCTAAAAAAATATAAAAACGTGAAACATTTAAATTGTTTAGGTAAAAATATTGAAGTTTGGTATTATGCATTAATAAGGTTTGTTTTAAGCTGAAACTTAAGTTTATTTAGTTTTGTGTCACTGACCTACCTGTTTTCTAATCTGTCGTATAAAAAAGAGTTTTCAGTGCGAAGCACAAATACTATGTTAAACCAGCGTTCAGGAAAGAAGTCACAGCTGTGATAATCAACTATGACACCTCCATCCGTCATCTTATCTTCCATTTCATCAATAACCTATATAGAAAATAATGCAAAAAACCATAAACAATGGATTCTTAGTTACAAAAATTGAATAATGAAATTCATATTTCAGTTTAAACTTACTCTGTCTTCATCTAATATTGGGCATTCATATTCTTCATCAAAGCCTTCGTACAGTTCTCCTTATTTAAAAAATGGAAACCCATTGTTAATTTATAAGAAGCTATACTTATTATTTAGATAACTTATTCTCAGAAATTTCATACTGTTAGTATGTTCTAGATGAGTGTTTTTCAAACTTGCCAACTTCATGAAGTATGTACTTCAATTCCCAGAGTTCCCCAGCCACAATCAAATCATTTTAATTACAATAGTCAACTATTTAAACAATGAATTTCTCATTAATTGCTCTGGAATTATAGAAGATCTTCCTTTCATCACTTGGTTTTGGGGAAAATAATTATTTCTTCAGCTTGATTTTTTTTCATTGATTGTACAGTTGATTTTCATATTTGCTTTTTCTCTAATTTGTTGTACAGGATTTCACTTTAGAGATGCTTCTGGAATGTCAATGTTATTAAATAAATATAGTTAAATTAATTATAGATATAATTTGTATTGAATTAGATATAACATGTACCCATGTACTGTACATCAGAAAAATTGGGATATAAATGTTAATAAAATGGTCGTTATTGTAAAATTTTAAAAATTACCTTCTTTAGCCATATCCCCCACATTTATGTATGTAAAATCTGTTTTCAGAGCTATCTCTTTGCCTAGTGTTGTTTTTCCAACACCAGGTGTCCCTACAAAAAAATAAGGCATAAAGAAACAATCAGGAAAGTATTTTAGTAAATATTAATAAATAAGCTTCTATTGCAAAATTGATCTAAAAGCACAAATACTAAAAGCACAAAGACTAAACAAGGTATTTATTGCAACTGGTGCTTCTTGGTTTCTAAAAATGTGATCACTTTAGTCCTAGCATATACATACATACATACATATATAGATGCACACGAACACATGCATAGACACATCTGAGAACAAGGGCTTATTTATACAAGCTCCATTGGTTAGTCCTGGCCTTCACATGCAAGAGGTGCTAATGTTTATGGAGTAACACTATCACTTACAACTGAAAGTAGGTAATTATCGCATGCTTCTATGTATTAAATTTAACGCAAATAAAAAAGCAATAGGAAAGGGTAATTTCCACCTGCTGTTCTTGAGAGGGAAATAGTGATTCCTTCAAAACGTGGAGAAGCCTGCTTTCAGGCTTCCCCGCGTTTTGAATGCAAATCTCCGGTTCAGTCTCATGCCAGGATAATAACGTAGATCTCAATGCTGCCGCGATCAGAATCGATGACGGGATAGCAAAAGTTAGCTTCATTAGTTTTGCGTTATGTTGGTTGCTTTACAATGAAGCTAAATGTTTGTGGAGATTCTCAGCCATCCAGGTCATGGTTGCCCCAAAGGTGCTTTTTTCTCAAGAGGCAACTGGACTTTCTGGTTTTTCTTTGAAGGCGTTTCGCTTCTCAGCCAAGAAACTTCTTCAGAAATGAAGCTAACGTTTGCCATCCCATCATCGATTTTGATCGCGGCTCTGGGATCTGTGTTATATTATCCCGGCATGAGACTGAATCGGAGATTTGTTTACGCTCTTTCAAACTCCCCATTTGTTTCCTTCTTTTTGGAAAGCGCGACTGCGCTCGATCTAAAGCTATACTAACCCGAACAACCTCCCGTTGTTCTTCTCTTGTTTACGGACTGGTTTCCCCCCCCACCTTTTACCTGTGAGTAAAATGTTAGGCCTCTTCATAGCCGCTCTGTTGCTCCTACAGCCACTTTCCAAGTTGCCATCAAGAAGCCACGTGCAGCAGTTCGCGGGGCCTGAACCGTCCGGCTCGGATGGCAGCAAACTAAGACGTCAGACGGGCCCGTCTACGTCTCTTGAGGTACAACGGTGGGTGGAAAAACGCCGACTGGTAAAGCCGTGTAGGGGTTCTTTTTTTCCCCACCCGGAAGCTTTCTCGGTTATATTTACTCCTCGCAGAGCCTGACTAAAAGCGGAAGGGGGGACAAAGCAGGCGCCGTTATTAAGGCGCTCGGCGAACAGCTAAACGCCGAAGGGTATGAAAGGCCCCAATCGGCATGGAGCCTGATGAGAGAGGGTAGGGAGAAAGAGGGGAGTATGAAGGGCTGGGTGTGGTTTTTAGTGACGGAAATAAGTGGGCTGCAGCCTGGCAAAAGCTAAA
The DNA here is from genome assembly GCA_032468035.1 of Aparallactus werneri. Taxonomy (NCBI): domain Eukaryota; kingdom Metazoa; phylum Chordata; class Lepidosauria; order Squamata; family Lamprophiidae; genus Aparallactus; species Aparallactus werneri. The sequence continues at coordinate 77,356 of JANHFQ010002970.1, forward strand.
TAATGCCTCTTTTGGGGGACAAAGCTGGGTTTCGTGGCTGAGCGCAGCCGGGACAGTTATTTCAAAAGTGCATGGCGGCTGAAGCCTTCTTCCACCTTGGAGATGTCCCCTATAGAATAACAAAGCCTCCCAACCCCCCTCCCTTTGCTAGTTCGCTTATTTTATAGGAACTGTTGTTCCCTTAAAGGCAACGCGGCAGTGGGGTCCCTATATCACAATAGTTCCATTTTATATAGCTGCCCATCCCACATACGTGACTGTTGCTTATAAACCCTACCGCATGCCTTTTTCGTGGAAGTGGGGGAGTTGGCTAGAGAAGCGCAGACATACTACCAGTCGTCTAAGGCAGAATGTTCAAGATCTCAGCAAGTACCCTGTCAATATTTGGAGGCCATTGGTTAAATCGTTGTGTCGTGTGACCTGTATGCGATTTTTGTTGCTTCTTTGAATGTTTCTCCTTTAATTGCATGTTATTTTTGCAAGTAATTATGATTTTTTCATTTGCTGGATTCCCAAAGATATAACTAGTTTTCAAACTTGTCAACTTTAAGATGTGTGGACCAATTTCCGGATTTCCAGCTAGGAAATTCTAAGAGTTGAAGTCAGCACATCTTAAAAGTTGAAAAATTTGAAAGACTATAGAAACGTTTCAACATAATCCGTTGTGATCCCTGTAATCCACACTATGTGCAGTGTTTGTCAACTTGATTTCAGATGTGTAATATAAATCGTTAGAAACTATTTCATTAGTTTTTTTGCTATTTCAGGTGAACTGTACAATTACTTGTATGCTATTCATTAGTTTTATTTATGTGTACAAATATGTAATGGTGGCACTGTAAGAATTAATGGAAGTCTTGGCTGTTCTACTTTTGAATTATCAGGACAGTATTCTGTTTTTGACAGTAAGCCCAATAACCAGTTTTGTAGATACTTTGTCAGTCTGCTTTTGAATTTTTCTCAAAAGCTTGAAGTTTATAGTTTTTTCAAATAGGTTACAATGATGTATTGTAATGATGTTTGAATTAGGATTCCCTTGACTTCAAAATAAAAATATCTTAATATACAGGTAGTCCTCATTTATCAACTACCGCAGGTAGCAACAGTTGCAGTTACAGTGGTAATAAAAAGTAGCTTTGTAACTATTACTTCACTGGTCTGTAAAGCAAAAGAAGACTGAATAAGATTGTAAACTCAGTGGTGGTTTTACTTAGTGACTGCTTCATTTAACAACTGAGTTGCTGATCCAATTGTCACTAAATGAGAATCTTCTATACTGAAATTGTTCAAGTATATTTAGAATTGGAGTGGAGATTATAGATATAAACTATACAATTTCCAGTTGCTTATGTCACAAGGTAATTTCATATGTGCAAATTATTGTACATACCAAGACATTAACTCTTTGTGAAAAATATGCAGGTTATCTCATGATGCATGTGTAATAGTAATATAATGTTGTGTACATTTTTCCATTTATGGACTAAACAGATATTGCTGTAATTGAAAATTTTAGAACTGTAGTATTTTTCTCCGACAGAAGTGTGCTTTCTTCAACAGGGCAGCACCTCAGAGACTTTGGAGGTGATGCATTCCTGTTCTGTAGCCATTAAGAATAGTTTAAAAAAAAATAAAAGTAACAGCATGTGGAAAAGAAAAGAAGAAGCTATACAAATGAGAAAAAACAGATGTAAGTTCTCTTTCAGTAATTATCTTCATGGCTGCAGACTTTGTTAATATAAAATTTTCTTTTATCTTTTAGATACTTTATTTTTGGAGGCATTTAATCATACATTTTGGATGGAAACTGCAAAGGCTGATGATGTCAAAAAAATCTTCAAAAAGAAAGACAGCTCCAAATAAAGTAAGTTATTTATTTATGCACACCAGAACAACTAGACACAAGGACAGCTTTTTGCCGAATGCCATCACTCTGCTAAACAACTAATTCCCACAACACTATCAAATTATTTACTAAGATTTATTACTATTACACTTCTCATCCTTCCTAGTACCTATCTCATCCCACTTATGATCATAATTGTGTTGCTGTATCTTTACAGTTTATATTGTTTATTTGTTTTCCTAGTATGATTTGATTGCTTATTAGTATCCTATGACTATCACTAAGTGCTGCATCTTATGATTCTTGCAGAATGTATTATTATTATTATTATTATTATTTCTTTATGCACACTGAAAGCATATGCATCAAAGAAAAATTCCTTGTGTGTTCAATCACACTTGGCCAATAAATTCTATTCTCTTAAATTATTTATTGCATCATGTGTTTAATTCAGGCTGATGCAGGCATATCAAAACCCTGGTAGCCAAATGGACTATTTTGAAATCATTATAACTTTAAAATTTTAATTAAAAGACTAGATTATGTAATACTGGGTGTGGGGAAAAAAATCTGGGGACTTTTTGTTTGTTTAAATTGAATTCAGCCTGTTTAAAAATTGCACTAATTTTTTTATATTGAACAAGATTGAAATGTAAGAACTGTTAAAAATAAGCAGAATGTTAACAAATGTTTTGAAGTGATTTATGTGTGTTTAAATTGTTTTATGTTCAGTAAATAACTGCACACATATATTGTATGATAGTTTACTTCATGTTCATTTTTTTAACTACTAAAATATTGGTTACTGTATATAAAGGCAGTAATAAAATACTAACTGGCTTAAGAATTGATCATTTTTGGGCTGCAATAATTTCTACATGCTTATGTTATCAGGAAATTGACTGGGTGGAACCATCTTTTATTGATTTCTGTGAGACTGCAAAACTGTCGTCTAGTGTTCTCCATAAAAAATCGCTCACAGATACTGACAATTACCACGAGAGCAAAGAGCATTTTCCTCTGCTTGAAAATTACAAGTGTGGGAGAAAAATAAGAAAACCGTTTTCTGTAGATGAGAAATATAAACACTTCAAACAAAATCACAGCCAAATTGAACCATGGGTAGATAAATACAAACCAAAAACTCAGGTATAGTTCTATACGATTTAATATATAATATATATTCGTATTAGTAGTAGTATTTGTATTAATATATACATATTAGTATATATTTAATACAATAAGCTATTTTGCTTGTTAAGATGTCTAAAGTACTAAATTAAAGATTATTATAAAAATGTTAGGTCCTGATCATGTGTTCAGTGAAACTGTAATTTAATGGACCATTTGTAGGAAGGAAGATGTTTTATTCACAATTGTCTGTTAAATTAGAAGGTGTATGATTTTTAAGTGATTGATTGATTATATACCATCAAGTTACTTTTGACTCCAAGCAACCACATAGATTTTTCAAATGACAATCTATCTAACTCATTATTTCAGTTCTCCCAGCAGTGCCCTCATCACCACCGTAATTGAGTTCATCAACCATGCTGATGGCTTTTCCTTTCCTTTCCTTTCCTTTCTTCATGCTATTCCCCCTTCCCTCCATTTCTTCTTCCCCATTTCCCTCTTTCCTAGCATTAGAACCTTGATTTGTTCAGTGAGTCATTGGTTTCTTTTCCACAGTATTCTCAGGTGTTTTCTCCAACATCAGAGTTCAAAGATATCAGTACTCTTTCTATCCTGCTTCTTCAGTCCAGCTTTCGCTTATATAGAATGTCATAAGGAATATTATGGGCTTGTATGATTCTAACTTTTATAGGGGTATAGACATATTATAGCATTTGAATATCTTCTTCATAGCAGAACTATCAAGTACTAGTCTGTGGCATACTTCTTGACTACTTCTTGCTTTATTGTTGATGGTTGATCTTAAAAAGCAGAAGCTATCTACCTCTTTGATATCTTCATTGCCAATACTATGGCTAATTATTCTAACCTGTGTTTTTAAAATATATATGTAGATATAGATAAAATTTTATTAAAATATTTATAAAAAGATAAAAAACTAATACAAATTAGTACAGAGTTAGGAAACGAAAAGAAAGAAATCAAAGAATACAAAAAAGTGGCTTTCTATCTTCTTTAGAGCAGTTATCAATACAATTATAAATTTACCTCTTTCTCTAAAGTTATACATTGGTTATTCCACCTGTTGTCATTTGCCTTTCTTATATTTAATTTTAGTCTCATTTTTTACTGTGTTCTTTGACATTAGTACTAAGTTAGTTAGTATGAAGTTAGTTACTAAGGCTTCCAGATCATTTGCATTTTCTGCTGTCTGGGTAATGTCATTATCATAGCATAAGTTGTTTCTTCTCCAACTTTAAAACCATTCTCATCATCTTCCATTTCCCTTATATACAGCATGTAAGTAAGATAAGATATGCTATACATATGCTATTGTTTTGCAAATAAACAAAATGATATAATTTGTATATCATTTTGTTGTTGTTAGTTGCGAAGTCATGTCTGACCCATCGTGGCCCCATGGACAATGTTCCTCCAGGCCTTCCTGTCCTCTACCATCCACTGGAGTCCATTTAAGCTCGCACTGACTGCTTCAGTGACTCCACCCAGCCACCTCATTCTCTGTCGCCCCCTTCTTCTTCTTTTGCCCTCCATCGTTCCCAGCATTGGGCTCTTCTCCAGG
>JANHFQ010002971.1:135451-146114 GCA_032468035.1 Aparallactus werneri
CTAAATGAACTATTGTAAGTCGAGGACAACCTGCATCCTGGAGTCTCCCCATCAAGGATAGTGTGTGCCCCCTCTCTCTGCTTCCCCCCCCCCAACTGGCACCTGCAATTCCAACACCACCTTTAGTATTACTAAGCATCTTCTCTGCCTCGGGACATGAAGCTCCTTAACGAACTCTACTGATGAAGATGCATGCATGGGAATAGCCAAAGAGGATTAGGGAGAGGTATTTGTGAGCCATACCAAGCTTTGCATACAACAAATTATCATCTGGCTATTATGTGCAATGGGCTCAGGATGGAGAGAGGAAAAGAATTATTGTGTGGCAAACAGAGTATAAATCCAGGCCAAGAACAAGGTAATTGAGAAGGCAGGAGAGAGAAAGAGAATGAATTAGTCCGAGGCTGCAGGCAGAGGAGAGAGACAGAAGAAAGGAACAAATCAGAGTAAAAGAGAGAAAAGCATGACCCCTTCTTCTCTTTGCATTTCCCTTCTTTTGGACACTGCTGCCTGATTCTCCTAACTGTCAGCCACTGCCTATCCCTGGATGAATATCAGCCGTGCAGAATAAACCAGATCTGCCAGGTACACCAGCAGATTGATGGCAGTTAAAACAGCTACGGCAACCTCCTTGTCCCATTTACAGAAGGTTCTACCTGAACAGTTTCGAGATGGGCTTCCCCAGTATTTTCGGTCAAACTTGTAGAGAGGCCAAATAACTGTGGCAGTGGCATACATGAGCACAGCCAATAAAGTGTAGCCACTGAGGAATTTGTTGAATGGACATGGCAACCAGCCAGTGCATTCACCAATGCAGAGGATAATCACCACAAGTGAGAGGATGAAGCAGATGCAGTAGACCGCCATGCACCACTTAAGAGCATCTGGATCATCATAAATAGGTGGGTCACTTATGAAGACAAATATGATGCAGGCAGTAAAAGTCTCCACCACCTTTAGTAATCCTGGGACTGTTGCCATGTAGCCGGTCACTTCTCCTGGCTTAGCTTTGGTTATGCTGACCTCCGTAAGGTAAGATAGGCAGGCTAGGCAAGAAAACACAGTGGCAGAAATGCGGTATCCCCGTTCCTCACGACCAAGGGACGAATTCGAAATGAAGACTACCGGGTAGATGATGGAAGCAGAGAGACACATTAGGGTGGCATACATGGCGAACGTGATGGGGAAGTTCTTCCAAGAGACCGGCATGCGATGCTGAAGGCCGGCAAACTCAACCACCAAGATGACAATGGTGATGGCAAAGCAGATGCACCAGGAGAACATGCACCAGTCCCCATTGCGGCCCTGCCAGGCCTGCCGGTTGGCCACCAAGCTGAAGGCCACGCAGGTGAAAAGGGCTTCCAGGAGGCGGACAATGCCCAAGGGAGAGGTCAAGGCACTGGTGTTGCCCACTGATTTCGAGCGGGTTACTGGCATTGTGCAAAGATCTAGGGAGGAGAAGAAAGACACATAATGCAAAACTTTTATCACATGAAAATATACAATTTAGAAGACATTTCCTGAATTTAGGGCTAAGGAATATAGGAACAGGGAGCAGATGTAGAAGACGAGGCTGAGCCCAAGGGAGGGGTCGAATGCGTCATGAGTCCCTGTATGCCCACACCATATCGAAGTCCAGCCTATTGTGAATGCCTCTCTTATCACCCACTCATTTTCCTTAACTGCCAGAGGGTCAGATCCTTGTAGAGAGCTTAACCTTGCAACAAATATTTATACTCATTTGTACTGACGGACTCTCCTGATTGCCCCCAGCCTTCTGCAACCCTGCAGCTTCTAAGCAGGTTGGATTTCCCGTCTTACCATTCTCAACCAAAATTCCATTCTTCTCTTCCCTAGTAATAATCCAAAATAACCGCAGGGCTACAAGTTGAGGAAGACTAATTTAAGTGCCATTGTCTCCTGAACCTGCCTGAATACTGTAGAAGTCAGAGCAGGGATGGGAGAGATGTATCACTCCAGATATTGTTGGACAAGATCTGAAAGCAGTCCCAGTCAGGATAGATTATAGTTAGTCCTCGACTTATGACTATAATTGAGCCCGCAATTATGATCACAAGTTGGTTGTTAAGTGGGTCAGCATGTGACCATGCCCAATTTTACAGAGCGGCTTTGCCGCGATCGTTAAGGGAATGCCATTGTTGTTAGGCAAATCCATTGTCCACAATGGGCGTTTTTTTGCCATAACAGGAAGTAACAACCACTTTCTGGCAAAAAAAAAATAAATCTTAAGTCCTGGTCACATAACCAAGGGACGCTGCAAACACAACCAAAATTTGATCATGTGACAGGCGGAGGCCGTCAGAACTTTGAATCTGGGTCATAAGTAGCCCTGAGAAGTCCATTGTATCTTCGAATAGTCGCTAAATGAACAGTCATAAGTTGACAACTATCTACATATGAATTCTAGTCCCATGTCTGGAGAATTATAGAATCATAGGCCTGAAAGGGGCCTTCAAGCTTTTCTAATCCAAACCCCTGTCGACAGCACACTTTATTACATCCCAGACAAATGGCTGACCTATTTTTTCTTGAAGACTTCCAACAATGGACCTCCATAATTCTAGGAGGCAAGCTGTTCCATTGATTGATTGTTCTCACCGGCAGGAAAATTCTCCTTAATTCCAGATTGGATCTCTCTTTAATGAGCTTCTACCCACTGCTTCTTGTCTGGCCCTCCGGTGCTTTGGAGAATAAGTCAACCCCCTCCTTCATGTTACTGCCCCTCAGATATCAGAAGACAGCTATCATGTTACCCCCAAACCTTATTTTTCTTAGGTTACACATACTTAGTTAACCTTTCCTCACACGGTTTAGCCTCCAGGGCTGGGGTGGGCAACTTTAGGACTTCAACTCCCAGAATTCCTTAGTCAGCCATTAAAGTACGCAGATCATAAAGTTGCCATATGGGCCAGAAAGCTCACAAGCCAGATGTCTATAGGTAAACTATCAACATTTGCCTATAGACAACATGGACGTCCTAACCCACGATAGTAACTATTGGACATTAAAATCTACAAGGGAAAAAGAGGGTAGTTCAACTAAACATAGACAATTTAATTTTTATCAGTCTATTCCAAGGTTTATAATTCATTTATGTTACTTATTTATGTATGCTATGGTATTCCTATGGGGTTGGATTCATAACTAGAATTCTCCAGATAACACGTACCATATATACTCGAGTATGTCTAGTTTTTCAGCCCCCAAAATGGGCTGAAAGAGACACCCTCGACTTATACTCGGGTCAACTGATTTTTTTGGGACCCTAAGGTGATGCCCATGCAGCACATGCCAAACGCATCAATTTAGACCCGAAAATCAGATGTTTTAGTTAGTCAGCCATTTTGAATATTTATTTTTTTTATTTTTATTTTTTTTTTGGCTGGGCTCTCCCAGCAAACAGCTGTGCTGCTGCAAACAGAGAGAATAAAGGTAGCTATAGGCTGCAGGTGGTTGGGAGAGCCCAGCAAAAAAAAATATCAAAAAGAAATTCCAATTTTTTTTTTCAAAATGGCCAACTGGAACTAAAACAGCTGATTTTCAGGGCTAAATTGATGCCCCACAAGTCACTAACTTTTCCCAGTTTCATGGGTGAAATTAGGTACCTCGACTTATATTCGGATCGACTTATACTCGAGTATATACGGTAGCTCTTATTATCTTCATTTATAGTACTTTTTTTCAGATTTGGCATAGCTAACTCAACAAATGCAGGTAAAGTAAATGTTCTCAATAACAAAAGGTTCTCAACATAAGATAGTATCTAGATTGTCCCAATATTTTATTGAGGTAACTAAAAACTTACACTTACAAAAATTGTAACTTGTAACTCCTTTGATAAAACTTCACTTAATTTAAATATTCTCCCAGCCTGACAGGTGACACTTGGGCAAAAATTGATTAAGCTCACCATCTGGCTCTGAGAAATGGAATTTCATCAAGATAAGGGGAATCTTTTATGTCAGTGCTCACTTTGATGCCAAACAATTCCATCTCATGAAAATCCACACTGCACCTAGGAAAGGATCTGGATTTCTAAGATCACCTACCCCAAAGGGATCCTCCTTGAGTCTCACACATCCGCAGGGCAAGGGCATCTTATTTTACACATTTAATAGGTCTCACATCAACTTCACACCTTATCACTATATGCATATCAACTCCCAGCTTTCCATGGCGAAGAATGGCTGAATCTTCATTTGGCTGTCTGGCTTTTGGAAGGAAATCCTTCCTCTATATTTGGATCAATCGTCCTGCATTTTTCATTGGGTAACCCAGCTTGGAATCAGGCCAAGAAAAATTCTTCTAATGGGTTTAAAATAGGTACAAACTAGTTACATAGTAAAACTGTTTCCTTTTGTAAATGGAGATAAATCTTCCTAGCTTACACAGCACATATTATGAACTGGTTATTCATAATGGATAATAACCATAATGGAAACTGAAGTCTGAAAGATCCAGAGGTTGGAAAAGGCTGGATGGCATATTCTCCACCCAAAGCTAATATAGCCCTTTCCTGTCTGGGTTGTAGCAAAGTAAGATGCAAAGGGAGAACGGACAAGAGTTTCTGGGGACTAAAAAGTTACCCCAATCTGTCTGTGTCTCACAATTACATTACAGACAATAGGAATTGCTGTTTTTTTTTCAAGCCAAAATAGGGAAACACTAACTTCCTGAAGACGTTGAAGAGCAAAGCAAGCAACAAGAGCTGAGAAAGGGTGGAGACTTGAGCAGGGGAGGAGTAGGAGAAAAACCATGTTATCCATGTAAGGGCAAGAGAAAATTCCTTTTTGTCCAATGTTGGACATTTGGTTTTAATCAAGCTCTTCTTCTAAGCTGAGGAAGGGGGTGGAGGGCGGGACGGAAGGGGGAGTCTGAGAAATCCCAGGCATTAAGCCAACTTCACTGTCTCCTTTCTGAGCCATCTCCCAAAAATTCAGCCCACCCTTCCTTTTCCCTCCTGCATATCCCGAAACAAGGATTTCCTTTCCTGTAAGCTCCAAAGTCAGAAATGTCTTCCAGCAGCTCCTTTTTCTCGGCTGCAAGGGAAGCTAGAATCCTTGGGTAGGGTAGCCTTCTCCTACCAGTCAGTCCCTCCAGGATTTTTGGAGAGAAGAAAAGGAAAGGGGAGAAAGAGAGAGAAACAGATGTTTGAAAGTAAAGGTAAGCTGCTTCAAGAAAAGGAGAGCAGAAAAATCACTTTAAACCATTTTAAAATGGGTTTTAAAATTTTAATGGCTTATATTGCCACTCACTATATGGAAACTGTGCAATTGAAGAGGACATTTTGAAAGACGGCCGCAAGATTTAGTTTTCACTAAAGTGTTGTCCTAAGTTACCTAGGTACATAGAGCCATGCTGGTTCTTTGGGGCCTACAAGGGGGAAATGGGTGACTGAACAGCCTATTTTGCAACGCCGTTCTCCTGGCTAACATGCAGCTGCTATTTTGCACACAGTCAAATCAAGAGGAAGAAACTGTTAGATAATGTCATTTTTCAGGTAGCAGAAAAACAATTGCCTGTACGAATCCTGCTATTTTTTCCCTATCTTTGCATTGAGAAAATGAGCATTTCAGAGAGCAGAATTTATCAATGTTCTTCAACGGGCTGTTTCTAACTATACCAAGAGCTTTCTTGATGAGATAACTTCAGTTGTAACCTCTGATCTGCAGCCTGAAATGGAATGATCTAGATAAATAGACTGTTTTCCATTTGACTCTCCTGTGCAATTGAGTTGATTCATAATCTTAATGTTTTTTCCAAGCACACTAACCAAGGGTAACATTTTATATAAATCTCTCTCTTCATTCCTCTCATGTAAGATACTTTTAAAATTACTGTTTGTACCCCACCCTCCTTATGCTGGTATGACTGTAATAAAGATTTGATTTGATGCTGAAGATGGAACAAAAACAAAATTCTACATGCAGTTTTACCGCATTCGTTCTCTCACCCTGCAAAGCACATTCACAATGTACATACATTTGACGAAGGAACCTGCGAAAGTCAAGTTCATCAGTGACTTTAAGGCTGTCTCAGAACATCACAACAGGAACAGAATTTAAAGGAGAATATAAGCATTTTCTAAACAGTAATGGATAAACAATGAATCAAGGAACATCCTCACGTAATCTTATAAACAGTCTGGACAAAAGAGAGAGAAAGAGAGATTGAAATTTGCATTTACTAGAAGTAATGCTGAGAGTTACTGAGAAAATATTCAGTTATCGTGCATTGGTGTAAAAAAAGCTTGAGCAAAGAAGAGGTGGCAACGCCCAGGGTGTAGAACTATTTCTTACACACTGCAGGATACAATCGAAGCTTTGTTTCAGCCACAGAAAACTCTAGAAGTAGGATCTTAGAAGAGCTGGTTCCTGTTCCCTAAAAAAACCTCAGCACTGTGTCCACAAAAGCAGAAGATGTGGAAAAGAGGAGAACTCACTGGATAAAATTAGAGTTGAGAAGTAATACTAGGTGTCATAGCAAGGCATAGAATGAATAAAGGTGATTCAGAGAACAGGTAGCCTTCGACATACCACCATAATTGAGCCCAGAATTACAGTAGTAAGTCATGGCGTTCATTAGTGGGGCACCATGTGACCACACCCAATCTTACTATCTTTTTTGCAGTGATCCTTAAACAGCCATTTAAGCGAACAGAATAGTCTAAATTAAACTCATTATACCCAATAAATGCTGATTTCCAGCAAAACAATACAAAAATTGCAGAACATTGCAGACAGACAGAGATGCCACCAGTTGTTATATGCCCAAAACGTCATCAACTGGTCACAGGGTGGGGGTGGAAGGTTGCTGTTCTAACTTTGGAACTGTGTGATAATCTGGACAGCTCTGTCATAACTTTGAATGATCGCTAAGTGACCGGTCATACATCAAGAACTACCTATATTTAAAATCTAGGAAATCCTCAAACCTTGCATCTCTCTAGATCAGTGTTTCTCAAACTTATCAACATGAAGATTTGTGTGTGGCATGATGGCTGTGAAATTCTGGGAGTTCACGCATCTTTAAATTCCTAAGGTTGTTTTAGATAAAACCAAAGGGTCGGTCACTCTTTCTTTTAGGTGAACTGTTGCTTTGCAGATTAAACTACAGAATATATTTTACAAATAAATACATATTAATAGATTTCAGTTGTAATAGCCAAGAAATAGCCTGATTGATCTAGTATTATTTATGGTCAAACTCCAGGGGATCTTTTACCCATCCTTAAAGAAACAGGATTTTTCGGTTTTCAAAGCATGACATTAGATTTTTAAAGGGTGTTTTTTTGTATATATGACTGCATGAGGAGAATCAATGTTTTGGAAAATCTGTTGCAAAATCTATTAGTTTTGCATCATGGAATGGAACAGAAATCCATTGTTGCTGGTGCATGTTTGTGTCCTCTACTTAAGACCACAACAGGGACCAGAATTTCAGTTGCTAGACAAGGCAGCTCTTAAGTGAGAGAATTACACCCAATTTTACCTTTTTCACCATGATTGTTAAATTAATCACTTGCTTGTCCGACACCAGCTGGGACGGTCACAAATGGCAATGACATGACTCCAAGATGTTGCAATCATTGAAAATATATTCCGGTTGCCAAGCTCCCCAATTTTGATCATGTGACTGTGAAGATGCTGCAATAATGCACAGCGATGTTATAAGTGCAAAAAACTAACCGTCAGCCTCTTTTTTAATGTTGCTGTTAATTTTGAATGGTCGCTAAACAAATGGTTGTAAGTCAAGCCTTAACCTGTAATGGTTAAGGCACCTAGCTAGAAACTAGGAGACTGTGAGTTTTAGTTCCCCCCTTAGGAATGAACATTGGTTGGTTGATTTTGGGCGAAGCATTCTCTTTCTCTCAGCCCCACTTACCTGACAAGGTTGTTTTTATGGAGAAAATAGGAGAAGGAATTTCATGTATATTCACCAATTTATAAAAATAAGAAAGCTAGGACTTTTTTTTAAAAAAATTTTTTTTAAGCATCATCATGATCTAGTACAAGTTTTTTCAAACTGTTTTCTGCCAAACTCAAGATTCTGTGAGAATTTGATGGAGCTCTAGAAGAAATTAAGAGGGAAAAATGTTCACTCAATCACAATCTATGTCACAAAAGCTTTGCTTCTTGATTGAAGGGTTCCAGGGAAAAAAAATCTTAACAAACAGATTCAAGAGTCTGGAAATCTCTGAACTTTCTGCCTTAGTGGACAATAGAAAGGCTACCAAACTGGACTGCAAAGCTCTGAAAAACCAATAGATGGCAGCAAAGAAATCTAGAAAATGTAACAATTGGCTGCCATCTAAAGCTCCTTTGGATTTTTGAAGCCTAGGTCTAACAGCATTAGTTCTGTAGTAATCATATTGCAACAAGCAGGGAAGCTGTTGTGAATTTTAAAAATAATAAATTCTTATGCAGCTGAATGTGCTACTATATTGTAAACAACTAACCACAGCATAGAGCAGGGAGGAGAAATATTTACAGTACAGATTTCTGTTTTCTGGAGTCTTGTCATAATAGGCTGAGGTAATTAAGATAAAAATATGCATTATACAAAAACACAAGATTAAAAAAAATAAACATAGTGGTTCCTACTATCAAGCATCTAGTGAACTGGGAACATTCACAATGAAGTACATGACATAAACTTATGGATGTCAATCATATCACACATACATTCCCTTAGTAAAACACCTCTCTTGTCGCTACAGAAAAATGTATTCAGCAATACAGCATGTCTTTGTTTTGCTGATATATATACTTTTTGACTCCATCCTGTCCCATCTACTGCACAATTATCCTCTGCTCTCATTAAATACTGTCCAGATTGTGCTTTGAATTGTAACATGCACTCAGATAGCATTAGATGCCGTTTCAGCCTTGATGTGGGCCACACCTAGGATCTATTACAACATCCTTACCTCACAGGACTAGCTTTAGGAAATGTTGATCTTTTGTCTTGAGAAAATATTGCAGTACAGTATTAATAGAGACAGACAAATCTCCCTTAATTAAAACTTTTCTGAGACCAAAATAGCTGGCAAAATGAAGAAGCTGCACTCTTAGAGGGAGGGGGAGGCCACACCTTAAGTCTGTTTAGACAAAGGCCTTTTTAAAGGCATCGTTATTTTGATCTACTGACCCACCACAAGGTTGCACATTTTTTCCTGTTATTCCTTGGCAGTTATTTCAAGGTATACTGCCTTTAAATATGAAGGGCCTATTTAGCTAATGCACTGAATGAAAGTTTTCGGAGACTTAGTCTGTAAAACTGCAAATCATGTAATAAAGCTGTAGTGGCACCATTTGAGGTTTCAAAATATTTTCAGTTTGCTTTATGGAGAAGTCATAAAGCAAACCCTGGGATATCTTGAAATCTTTGCTACTTCTCTTTTCTTATAAACCAGGGGTGTCCAACCTTGGCAATTTCAAAGACTTGTGGACTTCAACACCCAGAATTCCCCTGGGATTAAAGTTGCCAAAGTTGGATACCTGTTAATAAACTTTGCTGCTCACTTTTTCCATTAAACAGCCTGTTACACTCACTTCCCTGCCATAAAAGACACACCCAATTGCCAAAGCCACATTGGCAATGCATGCCACCCTCTCCCTATTTGTTTATTTTTAAAAAAAAGAACATTACCTCCCTGGTTTTGCCTCCTGCCGCAAAATTAAACCAATTGGTGCTGGTGGTGGGCTTCTTTTTTTCAAAAGGGAAAGAAAAGTCCAGGGTGGGGCACCCTGACACGGCAACCTCCATCAACTCACTAGAGCCCTGCAAAGGGGTACCCCAACTCACTCAGTCCTGCAAAGAGGTTGCATTGGGGAGGTAAGACAGCTGAGCAAATGCACCTCATTTCCCAAGAACGCTAAGCAACCCCCCATTTCTAACTTAAATATTCTCCCCCGGCCCAGTTTTGCTTTTAACTCTTTAAATTCCTTTTCCCTTCAGAAAACGGCCACGCGGGCCACGCATGACGGGAGGCTTTAAACTCTGGACGCCCCTCAATCGCAGGCGCTCCCCCCCCCCACCGCTCAACTTCAAGAGCCCCGCCCCGCGGCTGCCCGAACTCCTCCGAACATCTCCCCCAGCCCCGATTTTCCGCCGAAGTTCCTTCTTACGGTCCTTCCAAGGCTTGGGGCGGGTGTCTGCACCGACGGAGCCTCCTCGCGTGGCTAGGTGATCTAGCGAAAGATGCTCCTCGTGGGACCGAGAAGGCGAGAGCGCCTAGGTTGGGCTGGTCGAGACGGGAGGGCAGCTGGGTGTGGCGCTAAACGTCGGAGAAGAAGGGAGGGAGCCGCCGGGCAGAAGGAGGGGGGAAGGGGTGGGACGTGGGCGGAGGGAAAGGAGAGCTGAGGGGGTCGCCAGGAACTCTGTTTGTGGCCGTTGCTTCTGGCGACAAGGAGTAATAAGCGTGACGCCAGCGGACCCACCCGAAAAGCGGCTTGCTGGAGCCGAGCGGTTCCCACGTGTCTTTCTTTCGCCTCTCCAGGTTTTCCGCCAGTTCGCCGGCTGAACTTGAAAGAAGACGCCCGTCGGGCGCCTTGTCTGTCGGAGATGGGAAGCCACAGCCTACCAAAGTGGATGGCTTCATAGTTTTGAAAGGGCAGGCGGGTGGGTGGGTGGGTGGTGG
>JANHFQ010002971.1:169982-180950 GCA_032468035.1 Aparallactus werneri
AATCCATTTCACTGATTAATTGTTCTGTCAGGAAACGTCTCCATAATTCTAGGTTGGATCTCTCTTTAATAATCTCTCATCTCTCACTTCTTGTCCTGCCCTCAGATGCTTTGGAGTCTAGATGGACCCCTTTTCTCTATGACAGTCCCTCAAGTATTGGGAGACCTTCTCTTCCTAGTCCTTCTCTTCGCTAGACTAGACATATCTGTTACCCAAAACATTCATTTTACAGTTTGTGCCTCCGGATCCCTAATCATCTTTTTGCTCTTCTCTGCACTTTTTAAAAAAGAGTCTGAACATCTTTTTAAGTGGATCGCTTGAAGTCAGAAGCAAACAATTTAAAATCTGAGCAGTCCATTAAATAACAAACAAGCAAGGTGAATAACAACTTCTACCACCCAGAAAGAGAAGACATATAAATTTACAAATAAATAATAAAAGGAGAAGACCTCTGACCCACTGCGGTGCTCAAGTATGAGAAAGACAGAAAGAACTGAGCTTTACTTCTGCTTTATGTAGTACTGCATGCATTTGCCCTTAACACTTGCTAGATTTTTTTCTCAATGGCTTCCTTAGTTTTTGCTATAAACACATTGATCATGTCATGAATCACAGACTACAAGCACAGGCAACGGAAATAAGCCATAGCAACGTCAAAATGAGAAGTGTGACGTGATGCCATTGCACATATAACACAATTAAGTACTTGGATTTGGACATCTGAGATGAATACCTAACTCATATTATTTGTGTCAAGGAACATGTGTTGTCACTGCCCACCTGCTGCAGATGCCTGTGACTGCTAAGCTTGTAGTTCTAACTCTTGGCTGGGAATCAAACTGGATTCGAAACAGCTTCTAAGAACTCAAGAATCCAGATTCCTTGCTTTTCCTACTGTATTATATTGTTGACCATCTAAGTATTCTGAGATGTATTAGGAAAGGATGATAGAAAGCATCAAATGTGAGACTATACTAAACCCCTAACTTCCAATTAATTGAGATTGGCTTCACTAAACATGCTGAGCCATGATATGCTTAGCCAGGTTTACAAAATAAGCCACAATTGGCTGGATTCTAAACCAAAATCACAATTTGCAAACCACAATGGTTATGTTTTACACATATATCATATGATGCAAAACAAATGAAATGTTAAACAATTACGATATTTATGTAGTTACTTACCAAGCACATCTAAACTATATTAAAGTAACCAAAATATATTTACAGCCCCCAAGGTATATTACAACTTTTGAGCACCCCTAATGTTTGGAAATTGAAAGCTGAAAAATTTGACACGCCCTAAATTGTATACTCTGCCTCAGTTTCTAGTTCTTCTGTTTATGGAAGGGTAGGAAATCCAACAGTAATGGACTAAGAACACCAGAACAAGGGTAGACTTTATAATTTGGGAGATCAGGGTATCAGAGGCAGGCTGCAGTGTTCATGTCACCTTTAGCTGAAGTCACAATGCAAGATTATCTTTATGGTATTATTTGCATACATATACAGGGAGCATAGAATTTCAGTGATCTCAAAGCAGACTGCATTTTACATAATGTACATGGCCACTTTCGATATTAAAGGGAGAATATTGCAAGTTTGAATTTTGGAGGAAGCATGGCTAATAATTAAGAAACTGCCACAATGCATGGATAGAGTATTCATGAAGAATATCAAGAAGCTTCAGCTGGTGCATAATGAAAGTGGCATGGGCAATTGTATGCATCCCTAGATCAGTGATTGTCAGCCTTGACAGCTTGAAGATGTGTGGACTTCAACTCCCAGAATTTCCCAGGAGTTGAAGTCCACACATCTTCAAGTTGCCACGGCTGAGAAACACTGCTGTAGATGGACAGATGTTACACTTCTGCTCTGTGAGCGCAATGGTTGCCAGTTTGCTTTCAGGTCCAATTCAAAATGCTGTTTTTGATCTTTAAAGACCTACATGGCATGGGCTTTAAAACAGAGGTGGTATTCAGCCAGTTCTGACCAGTTCAGGAGAACCGGTAGCAATAATTTTGATTGGTTTGGAGAACCGGCACATACCACCTCTGATTGGCCCCTCCCCTCCCCAGAGTCTCCACGTGCTCCTATTTGGCTGCCAGGATGCTTGAGGGAGGTTTTTTAGGCCAAAAAAGGGGCACGGGGGATGTATCGCTGTCCCCCCCATGCTCCTATTTGGCTGCCAAGAGGCTTCAAGGAGGCTTTCTTAGCAAAAAAATGGGATGCGGGATGGGGTTGTGGTGGACCATACAGTCACATGACTGCATAGCTACACCCACCAAGCCATGCCCACAGAACCAGTAGTAAAAAATTTGATTCTCACCACTGATTTAAAGGATTATCTGAGGGAGTACTTCTTCCATACAACATCTACTCATTCCATCAGTTTGGGCAAGACAAGCTTTCTGTAGGCCCCATTCTGCAAAATAATTCCATCTGACAGGACCTAGGAGGTGGACCTTTTCTGCTATGGTACCCATCATCTGAAACATCTCCTTCCTGAGGTGAGGTTAGCCTCAATCCTTATGACCTTCCAGAAAGACCTCAAAATGTGGTTTTTACAGCAAGATTGGGGATTCCTTGGAAGCCTGCATGCTGCTTATATTGTATGTTAACGTCTTCGCCCCTGTGGTCTTTTTTATGTATTCTTATTGTTCTAACATGTTTTAATTCCAGGTTTAAATATGCACCACTTAGGGCACCGGTGTCAAATGGGGTACTTAGATCTGGCCCGTGGGAACAGTGATGGACCAGCCTGCGGTGCCTCTGCCAGCGAAAACACCAGCTCTGTTTTTGTTGGCAGGAGGTTGCAGGAGGCTGTCGTAGCCGAAAACAGCAGATCACATTTTCTCTGGAGCCTGCTTGGGCCACCACAGTCACCCCCAACGTAAGTGATGTCGAGCTGGCCATGCCTATCACGCCCCCCCCCAAGGTCAAACACAACCCTCAATGAAATTGAGTTTGATATCCCTTAGGGTCACTTCAGGTGAGATAGGCAGCCATATCAATCAGACAAATAAAGTGCAAGTTACAAATAAAAGGGAAGGCAGCGTGACATTTAAGCTGCAATCATGAACTAGTGAAAGTATAAATTCTTTGCAATATAAGACCCCATCTAGATCCAAAGACAAGTTCCGCACAACAACTGAGCATTGCTTTCCTCTAACCTTGCATCATAAGCTGCAGAGGAGGTGCTAACCACATTGATGATGGTTTTACGAGTCTCCAGCAGTTCCTGAGAGAGACAAACAGAGAAAGAAAAACCTCTTTGTTGCAACACAAACTTACCATTCTGCTTAAAAGTTCCATGTCCTTTTTGAAGCCCAGTCACTGGGCTTTCATTCTCTCCAAAACATCCTCACCTTCAACTTAGCAAAATGCTAATTTACACATTTTTCTTCCTAATTCTCTTCTTCCTAAACTCTGATGAATCTCAAAAATGAAATTGGACTTGATGATTATTCTTTACGATGTAATTCCACAAGCATAAAGTATCTTTTAAGTGTGTTTGAGAAATCTGCAGTGGCATCAAAAGCTGCAAGTTCTACTTCCATAGAAAAAGTCAAGAAATCCATTTATTTGTTAATGTTTTCATTAATAACAAATAAAGAAAGGTAATCTTCACCATGTAATTTCCTACACATGCAACGGCTTACATTTAGGAAATTCGACAAAAAGTGCATGAACAAACAACGATCAGCTTGCATTTTTGACAGATTGGAATATTCTGGATAACTCTTTTAACAGCAAACGTACACAGAACGTTTCACTCAAAGCATCAGAATTTCATTGTCAAATTATGTTCTCAGCTTTATAACCAAAAACAACTTTCTAAACTGCATTTTTAAGCCCATGATTTCCTATTTAGCGGTTTGGCATCTCAGTTTTAAGATACTGAAATAGCCAATCACATCTTTCCATTCTGGACAAAAGTTCTTGCTAAGCAACTGAATCCCAGAATTCTCTAACAGAACCTCATTATCTTATAACATGACTCCAGTCTTCCTGGAAATTCTGTTAGCCAAGAATCCCAACAAATTCAACAATTTTCTTTTAAATTCATTTTACCTCCTCTAAATCTTTATACTGCTGTTCAAAGTGATCATGTCCAACTCGGAGAATTTCTAGATCCTCACGTAGTTGTGAATTCAAGACGAGTTGAGAACTGAATTCGGAGGTGATCTGGAAACAAAGACCAGAATGAAGGAAGTTTAGACTACCCACAAATACTGGCACCAAATCTGGATATTTCTAACTATTTTTACCTTATCTAGTTGGTTTTCTACTGTCTGAATCTTTCTTTGCAAATGGGCTCTCTGTTCCTGGATCATGCTGTCACTGCCCATCATCTGCTTCCGGTCAGCCAAACGGTTCTCCCAGGTTTCGATCTATTAACAATAGGAAAGGAAATTAGTTCATGGAAGTGAAATGCAGGTTAGTTTCAGACCCGAGAAATTAGATATTTGGAGAAATCCATATTCTGACACAACTTTTGCTCTAACATTTGATCTTGGGCTAAATGCATGGTTTGCTGAAATCCAGAAGGGCTAATTTTCAGCAAAACCATTGTAAAATGCAGGAATGTGACCACAGAATGCTGCAAACAGCCCTAAGTGTGGCCATATTGCCAAGCACCCAAAGTTCGATCATGTGACTATGAAGGAGGCATGACTGTTGGAACTTCAGATCCAAGTCGTAAGTCTCTTCTTGGGTCAGCCTAACTTTGAATAGTCACTAAGCAACCAGTTGTAAGTTGAGGACTACCTACATTATTTTTCCCTAATGGATGAGGATTGTAATTGCTAGAATTTCAGCAAAAGAACTGAGTATTTTAAAAACTGAAAACCCAATACATCAACTGGATGCTACTAGCAGACAGCCATCTTAGACATTTCCATACTGCCTCTAAGACCTTGTATTAGCACATGCCTAATCTCTTGTTCTTTCATATCACAACTACATTATAGCAATAGCACTTAGACTTATATACCACTTTACAGTGCTTTACAGCTCTCTCTAAGTGGTTTACAGAGTCAGGCTATTGCCCCCAACAATCTGGGTCCTCATTTTACCCATCTCGGAAGGATGGAAGGCTGAGTCAAGCTTGAACCTGGTGAGATTTGAACTGCGAAATTGCAGTCAGTCAGCAGGCAGCAAAAAGAACCTGTAATACTGCATTATAACCATTGCGCCACCACAGCTCATCAAACTTCTAAGGTCCCAGAATCCTATCTTTTCAACCTGCTGCTTCATTCCATTTTAGAAAAACAAGTCTTGGTCTTATCCTGTCTCTCTATACCTCCTGATCAAGGCGAGTTATCCGCTTTTTTTCTTTAATTATTTGTTCCTTCGCTGCATCCCGTTCAGTCAACAAGGACCGGAGAATTTCACTTTGGGCTTTTTCCTTCTTCTGGTTGGCGTGACCTTCAGCCACAGCCTGTTTATATCGTAGATCTTCATTCTCTTTTTCCAGGCGCTTGACCTCAACCCTGTCCAACAAAAATGAAGTGGGGTTTTTCAGAGGTGGTAAAATAGCGCGGTGAGATGCAGCCTGGTGGGCAGGAACAAGATGTTCATGGTAGTGATGATGGTGAATTTTGTCTGGGAGTGGTGGCAACGCCAGTTCGGAAGAGTTTGTGGCACGGGGCAAGGAAAGATTAGAGGGCTGTGAACTTGCAGTTGAACGTGTATTTCACAAACTATGAATGGGGAATAATGCTAAATGGAGATTCAGGTAGAATGTGCATTTAAAAGACAGCCAGTTTGGACAATCCACTCTAACATTTGCATTAGGAAATCTGTGAGCATAATTGTCTGGGGCAGATATGACTGTTGGGATAATAGGACTTGTCACTGTAAAATAAGCAGTGGAAATAAAAATACATGATTCCCTTAAAGATGGTATAATTTTTGAATGCCTAGATAGAAAACCAGGAAGGGATGTTCTCCTGATAGAAGGTAAAATGAAGTAGTTTAAATAAGAAGATGAAAGAAAGTAGGAATACTGGATTCTCTGGCAATGCACTGGATTAAAGGGATAGGATGAAGATGGATAAAACCCTGGATCAATGCTGCACAATTTTGCAAGCACACATGATGTGCCACATGATGGTGGACACCAATTATTCCTACAAAATGGATGTATATTTGTATAGCATTGTTTGAGACAGGCCATAAGGCAACATGGTGTTAAATAAAAGCAACTCATGCGCATTCACAATGGTCAATTATATGTTGCTAAGAGCATAGCAGTTGTCATGTGCATTGGCATTATGTCAACATCTGTATCAGCATATGACAGAAGGAAAGGGAAAAAAGACTGATTTTTTTTAATGTTTCAATTTTTAGTCTTCTCCATGAAGTAAGGCATATAATATCCAGACTGTTTCAAAAGCCAAAATATGGAAATCAAAGAATGCATGCGGGATGTCATCACTAACCAAAAAAAGATGAGGCTAAGAATGTATGAAATTATGCAGGACTGGAAAATAATAAGGTAAGAAATCAGCTACTCAGCTAAAATAAAACATTTAAGGATGGAAACAAACAACATGGACATCTGGGGGAAGTTAAACTATTTCTAATGCTACTTCTAATAATATCAATTGAAACAGATTTTGCACATTTTCTATAATTTCTAAAATCTATTCAATTAGGCATATTATGATTTCTACATGTTCTGAAGGTCTGTGGAGATTCTCAGTCATTCATATCATGATTGTCCAAAAGTGCTTTCTTTCAAAAGGCAACTGGACTTTCTTTGTTTTTTTCCTCGAAGATGTTTTGTTCCTCATCCAAGAAGCTTCATCAGTTCTGACAGAATGGTGGGCAGCGGAAGGATTTATATTCCTTGAAGTCATGTGGTCTTTACATGACTGCAAGGAATATAAACCCTTCTATTCTCCACCATTCAATCAGAACCGATGAAGCTTCTTGGATAAGAAGTAAAATGTCTTTTAGAAACTCCAGTTGCTTTTTGAAAGAAAGCACCTTTACATGTTTTGAAGTTGACACCATTCAATCCCATGGCCAAAATAGGGGCTGAGGTTCAATGCATCTGAAGAATGAAGTAGACATAGCAGTGAGATATTTTAAAAAGTATGTAACAGATCGTGAGAAGCCTCTTCCAAATCACCTTCATTTCTCTTACTTTGCCCCTAATATAAGGTCAATTAAACTATAATGGTATAACTCTTGCATAAAACGAAAGGAAAAGGTAGCTTCTCCTCTCAGCCTACACATTCTGAAGGTTTCACAATACACTTTGGGAAATGAAGAATTGATGAATGATATTCAATTAAATACATACGTCTGTCTGCGGATGGTTTCACGAGACTCCAAGGCATAAGCATGGCGGTCACCTTCTAAAAGGCGGAACTGGCGTTGCAGTTTGGCCAACTCGCCTTCAGCTGGTGAAAGACAATGTCGTGGGAAAGGCAGATAGTAAAAAAGAAAAGTGATAAGAAAGACAGCCCAGTACTGTAATTTTTTTGCTGAAGTTCCCTCCTAATCGCTGAAGGGTGAAGTAGGAACCCTTCTAAAACACTTGTTTACCACACCTGGAGCAAAACACCTGTGGTAGGGATCACTGAGGTTAGGACTGAGAATTGTATCTCTATTTTGTTCTGTGGTTCTATCCAAATAAATAGATTTTATTGTAATGAGCAATAAGATGCTTTATGATCTATACACGATCCTCTGCATAAACACAGTATCTTCTTTGGCCAATATTAATTTTCTGGATCAAGCTAATTTTCAAGCTCCAGTTTTTGTGCCTAGATTAAAAAATTGTGAGGGCTTATAGGTGGTCACCAATTACTTTTCTATCTTTGCTAAACTTAACAGATTGTTCCCTGAAGTTTAACCAGTTGCCATAAAATCAGGACAGTTATTCTTGTACTCATATATCAGAATATTTTATTTTCTACCACTCATACCAAGAATACCAAAACCTATATTATCTCATACATATCCATACGGAACCTAAGCAATGGGAAAATAATTTCTACTTTTCTCCTGGACATCTTCTGGATTTCATTCGTATCATATGTTATGGCAGGGGTAGGGAACTATGGCCCTTTTATGACCTGTGAACTTCAACTCCAAGAATTCTGGGAGTTGAAGTGCACAAATCATAAAGGAGCCATAGTTCCCCACCACTGCACTATGGAGTCAAACTTACTGTCTAGATGAAAGATAAACAACATAATGTTCAGAAACACTAAAGTAGCCACAGATATCTTACTTGCTAATCTTGTTAAGTCCCTCTGCCCCATATGTTTTGCTTTTCCAGAAAAAAATTCATTAAAAATGTAGATGAGAAGCTGGCATGTTGAAAAGCATTGTCTTTATTTAGAAGAATGTATCGAGGCCTTATAGGCTTTGTTTGAAAATAAAAATGGTGGTGCTTCTTCTGAACATGTGAAATACTCGGCTAGAAAAAAGGAAGAAGTTTTTTATGCTCCTAATCTGATCTGGATACATGCTTTATTCCATCCCTCTGCCTCTGTTTCTGTCTGGCTTTGGACAATTCTGAAGTCAAGGACAGGCATACTTACTTGCTCACTCACAGTTTAATGACTCACTCTCTGGGTCCTCGTACTACCAAAGACTCATGCCCCTAGCTATCCCCATATGCTAGCAAGGACTTTTGTCTTTCAGCCTGCTTTAATTTAGTTTCAATTTCAATACCAATATACAATGAAGAGCTCTAGTTTAAAAAGTAGCTCACAAACCGTACCAAGGCATGTGGAAAATAGCCACAGTGCCCTGATTCTATTTCTTTGGCCCCTTTATTATTGGGATACAAAGAGCTTATTTCTTGCCTGTTCCTTTGCAAAAGCTGGCTTCCTTGGCAGCATTTTAATCTGGTTTGAGAATCTCCCAATCTCTTCCAATAAAAAATTAACGGAATATTATCATTTGATTTGATGGGGAGACATACAAAGATTCTATTACCTCTATTTTTATTCCCCACCCTGTTTTGCACTATTGTTTGCTCAGCTCAGCGAGAAGCTCTTTTAGCCGTGCACATCTGCACACTTTACTATACAGCCTAAATTTTCTCAACTTTCTTCTTGAAAGGTTTCACAGCTTTCCATGGCAGTACATCAACATTTTTAAAACAAAACCACAGCAACACCTCCAGTCAAATACCCTTTATGAAACTGTCAAGCTATATTTGAAATGAAGATGATACAGATATTTTATAACAGATTTAGACCAAGAAAAACTGCAGCACATAAAATAGACGATGAAATTCTGGGAAACCTTCAGTAAATCTAAATGTCAAAAATACACTTGCTCTAAGTCCTTAGCTATTGCCTGCCAAATCTTTTGATCTATGGCGATAAAGGGCTTTCCAACAGGAAAGAAAGCAGGGAGAATTTGAATTATTATGGCAGATCCTCCATTAGTGATTTAAAGTCACAGTTATCCAACTCTCATGCTAAAATATTGTATTGTACTGTACTGTACTGTACTGTACTGTACTGTACTGTACTGCACTGCACTGCATTGCATTGCATTATCAAGTCAATGACAGCAGGATACCAATAGAAGTTACTCTCAAGTCACTGCTAGAGATACAGCTTGCAAGAAGGATAAATAAAACATTTGGATTGCAACCTGACAGTCACTTTCGAACAACCACTGTCCAGTCAGCTAGGCAAAATTGCACCATACCTTCACCAAATCCAGATATCAGCTAGCAGAATATAACCAACTGTGGAAGTTTCTTTTCATACATTAGCAAAAAGAGAATTAATATCTATTATTAGAGACCTAGTACAGTTTATCATTATCATAAAAACTAAAGAGTGGTTTAAATACATTTGACCTAGTCTAGTGGACTTTTAAGTTCCTAGTGTAAACAAACTGGGACATGAATTGTAAGATAGCTCCTTGCTTTCCTATTTCAACACTTAAATCATATTACAGGCCTCTTTCAGAGGCTCCAATATCTTTAACCACAATGTAGAATCTGGCAATGCCGATGGTTCCTACTACTGCGATAACTTCCTCTTCTCCCTTAAAAGTTACCCATCATCTCCATCGCCACCACCACCACCACCACATCCTCTTCCCTCACTTGGAAATTACCTATGCCTTCTAGGTCCCCATCACTACTCTCCGAACGAAAGCTTGAGGCAGACTTGAATGGCATCTTCAATTTCTAACTGCCGAGAGAAAGAGAATGAGAATTCATAAACATTATATCACTTCCTGAAAATAATTGTTTCATGAAAGTAGCATGTAAAAATGGTTAAAAGCTCAAACTGCAATTAAGGAGCCCCAAATTCAAATCTGCTCAGTCATAACATTTCCTGGGCTCCAGTTTTGCACATCATGCTGAGCCATTGTGTGTTACGCCTCTGGCTAAGCATGTTGAATAAATTTACATATTATCGTTGTAAAGCTGATTTATGACTTGGCGTGTGATACAAATCCAACCAATTTGTTTTCTCCAACAAACAACTTTATGCAAACCATGGAACTGTAGAATGTGCCTTAACCACAAGCCTGTTTTGTTATTTTTGTTTAGGGACAAGCAAAGTATAGTTTTGCAAACTGCTGTTGGATTACAACCCCTATATGGATTCTTTATTACCTTAGCCCAGGGGTCCTCAAACTTTTTAAACAGGGGGCCAATTCACGGCCCCTCAGACTGTTGGGGGGGCTAGATGGCTGGGTGGACGTGGCTAGGTGGTTATGTGACTGGGTGGGCGTGGCCAATTTAGCAGTCCATTTTGCCTTGGTCATTCCTAAGCTGTACTTGCTCAACCCAACTTAATAAGACCTCCCCCAAAGGGAAAAAGAATGCAAACTTTCTTGCCACTTGCCTAACTTCATTACAATGGCAGCTTCAGCCTCCTTAAAATAGGCCATTAAAAAAGAATAAAACAGGATTTCCTTTAAAATAACTCCTGATCATATGTTTCAGATGACCACACAATAAACC
>JANHFQ010002975.1:4458-14628 GCA_032468035.1 Aparallactus werneri
GTGCAAGCTTAAATGGACTCCGGGGGATGGTAGAGGACAGGAAGGCCTAGAGGAACATTGTCCATGGGGTCGCGATGAGTCGAACACGACTTCGCAGCTAACAACAAAAATCTGTTTTTGATACCAGCAGAGTATCAGGGCTGTCAAAGCACTTTGGGGGGAGTGAAAAGTTATTCTCACAAATAAACTGCTTTCTACTAGACTAGGGGTGTCAAACTTAATTTCATTGAGGGCCACATCAGGGTTGTGTTTGACCTTGGGGAGTCGGGGTGGGTGTGGCCAGGTGGGCATGGCTAGCTTGACATCACTTCTGTCGGCACTTGTGGTGGCCCGAGAGCTCTGCCAATGAAAAAGGGCTCCTAAGCTCTGTTTTCAGCTGCGATGGCGACCTGCAACCCTCTGCCAGCACACCTTCTGCCTGCAACCTTCTGCCAGCAAACCCTCTGCCTGCAGCCTTCCCGAGTTCCATTTTCACTGGCAGAGGCATCATGGGCCAATCTTTCACTGTTTCCAGGGCGGCCCGGCGGCCCAGATCTAAGCATCCCATGGGCATTGAATTTGACACTCCTATACTAGACCCATGACTAGAATAATAATATAAATACCTAAGAATTTATAGTACATTATACGTATAATGCATTACATAACAATAATGTGATTTGATACAGGATTACACATCTAAGCAAACAGAAAATGTAGTTTTCCTTCCTGGACACCATGAAGACTGGTTAAACTGCAAATGTGCTATCAAAAGCCAAAGCCTCTGCAAGAAATGTAAAAGCTATAGCGTCTGACTTTAATACAATAATAGAAAAGCATGCCTTGATCCAAACTTACCAAATTGGATACAACAGTCCATACCAAGCTGATTTTCTGTGACAAAAGTTGAAACGTGCCTGTCTGAAACTTCAAGCGTGTTGCATGATGGTATTCTCTAATATACAATATTGGAGTGAAATTGTATTCGGATTATTGAAGTCATACTTTCATATGTATTCCAGTTTCATAGGTGTTTGGCTTTCTACTACACAATTATTACAATTAATAAGAACCTTACCTAAATACTGTAAGCATATGGAAGTTTTACAGTTTTAGCCAGTTTTACAAGTAGCCAAGGAAGGAGATAATGAATGTTTCATTCATAATGGCCACATGTGGAACACAGTAAATTGTCTGACATTGGTATATTAAAATTTCTATCATGTTGAGATCATAAAATGATTCCATTGCTGGCCAGTCACTTAGAGAAACCACTGATTACTTATTTACAACCAGTACTCTCCAGGAGAAATTATTCTATATCCTTCAAAGCAGAAACCGCAACTACCATTCTTTTTCTGAAACTGCAAACACAAGTGCATACACGCATATGCATACATGGACATAATCAGACAACACAAGACAAAGGGTGACTTTTATTCACTTTAGTTTTGAGCTGACCAAATACAGCTCCTTCCAATGCAGAGACAATCTTTGCTAGCTGTCTCTTGGCAAAGAGAAGCAAGCTTGGGAATTTCAATTGCTAGAGATAAATCAAGGGCCAGAACTCAACTTCCAACACTTTAAGAAGCAAGTGTTAAATTTCTCTGAGATACTTTGATTTTCCCCTGTGTATGTGAAATGAAAATTTCTAATTTTAATTACTACCCAGCAAGCATGAAAGTGTTTTTGCAATAATCTTTCATTAATTTTTCAAAATAACATATTTATTTATATAATTTATATAGTTACTCACATCAAGAGGCTCTCGGCATCTTACAATATTAAAAAGTAACCAACCAACAACCACCACCCAAACCTTAGACATCTGGTACCAAAGGATAAATAATTAACTATTAACCACCCATAGTATCTGTAGGAGAAGGAATGGCAGAATCTGGGTGCGGAGTAAAAAGAGGAATCAGCTTAGAATCCCTTATGTAGTCACAAGCAAACTAAGTCTAATGCCCTTTGAGGGCTGTTGATCCTTATTATCTAACTCTAACCAGATGCTGACCATTAGTTGAGAAGATTCCAGTGCATAGGCTTTTTACCATAGCAATAAATCAGCTTAACTGAACCTTCAGCTGTGGACCTGGACTTTCATGCCTGACATTAGCACAATTCATCTCCACCCTCACTCAAATACCTGGGAGAATAGCCAGGTCTTCAATGCATATAAATGTGACTATTTCTCATCGAACTAACATTTAAAAAAGATTTATTAAGTATCAGTCATGTTTAGTGACTTCTCAAAAAGTATGCATTTAAGCTTATTGATATTTGCACATTCCCTTTCTCAATTAATTTTTAACCAAATATTACAAACAGATTAGGCTCCTTGAATTCTGAGATAACCTTAGCCCTTTTACAGCTACTACTGAAGTACATCTCTCACAAGTCTCATTCAAACTAAGCAACAATTTGGAAATTACATCAGCCGCAATTCATATACCTGGTCCAAGCATGTGGGGACTTTATGGGCCTGAAGCAAAGGTTGTCTATTATCTATAGAAAGATAAATGAGCATCCCTGTTTTTAACATCTACATTGCATACCAGATTAGTGCAAACAATGGAAACTTTTTTGCTTAGTTCTACATGAACCAATTGTTTTTATTTTTAAAAAAGTGATTAGCCTAAACCATAGTTTAGCATGAAGAACTGCTCCAAATTTTATGTATTGATTGATCTGATTTCTACAGAGGTCTATTTCAAATACATGACATCATATTACTATGTTTTTTCTCCTCTGCTTCAATGTCAGTAACCTTAAAAGTGGATATTCATCAATATTCCCCATGTATATGCTCTATCGCTGATGAAGAATAACTGTCATTTGGGAACTAAAAATGAGAAAGAGAAGGCTTTATTCAACCTTCTCATGTAAGGCATTTTTCTTTTCTATTGTCTTCTCTAAGCCCCTTTTCCACAAACCTATATTCTTGACAGATTCCCTTAAACTCCAGATCAAATAAGATCTCTGGGTAATAGGAATTGGTTTTACGGGTGGGTGCCATTTAATCAGCAAACAGACTTAAATATAGTTTATTAAAGAACAAACTAAATTTGATAATAGATTCAAAGACAAGAAATAGCCCACATATAAAGGCAAAGAAGTTACACAGCTGAGAAGAAAAATGCCATTTTGTAGTTCTTCTCCAGGTTCCCTCTCAACTTCAGTTGTAAAAAAAGTAGTGGGAAGAGACTATGTTCTACTTTATTTTTTGCTTATAAATCTGACCTCATTTCTTTCTGCAATAAATGACTGGAAGGTTCATGCTGAAGTTCATGGAACTGCCAGAATTAAATCTAGTCTGGCCAAGATTCCTAAACGAAATACAAATAATAAACTAAGTGTAGCAATCAATTTCATTTCTTTATCAGCCTGCACCAAATACTTCTGCATGAAATATATCTGTTTTGAAATAGTCAAGAAAACATTGATAAAATTCCCAACCTGGGAACGACTCAATAGATGGATAAAAATGTCAAGTCCAATCTAAACATCTGGCTGACTATGCAAGCAACTTTAATAAAACCATCAGCATTATTATTCTGTTAGATCTATTGGGCTGAGAAACAATGACTGATACAAAGTCTCTAGACCAAGCTTTTATGCCTAAGGAGATCCAGAACTCATAATTTCCCAATTTCTAGTCCAGCTTCATACGCATATACCAAGTAAATCTGGAGAGCAACAGATTTTTTACTAAAAAGTACAAAAAGTATTAATGAGCATGAAATATTCCTATCGCAAGATCCATCCATTTTTCTCCAACACAATACTTACTTACTAAATATGATCTGATCTCAGAGCTGAATCCTATTTGGCATTTTTGTATATTTGCTACCAGTAATTTCCAAATGAACAAACTACATAAAGGTCTGACATATCATACCAGTGAACCCAGAATACTGAATTGTCCCATCCTTTTGAACCTAGACTATTTCAGAAACAGGTTACTGCATACTACAACTCACAATACAGGGAATATTGCACAATGAATATTGTATCAACTTTGTTTTCTCTCTTTATTGCCTAACATTTGCAAGGACAATAAAAAGGACTAAGTGGACAACAAATATGCAGAGACATTATCGGGTAACAAATTACTCAAATTAGAAGTAAACTGGATTTCTTTTTGACTCTAGGCCAAAACAAGGTTATAAGATACCACTTACTTACCGGCATACAAGATGGCAAAGAATTTAGTTATTTACAACAAACTCTGAAACTACTTTTGCCTGGATTGCTATTATTGGCAAGCACAGATTGCATCTTTTTGGAAAGACACTTTTACAGCATATACCAAAGCCTGACTTATCAAAATGTGTACCATCTCAATGTTAATTTTGGATTTTATTTATGCAATTGGAAAGACTGGACAATACAATGCTGTTTGGTCAAGATTTATTGTTTAAAAATTCAGCTGTATTATTTCTTATACATATACAGTAACATTAAAGTTAAATAGCACAATAGAAATAAAGACTTTCTTTCCTTAGCTAAAGAGGATTAGGTAACTAGATTTTAAGAGAATCCATTTAAATTTTAAAATTAAGCAAGAAATTATTTCCCCCTTTTTCAGAAATGTGCCGTAGTTGCTATTCTGCTACCCCTTAATTTAAAGAATTGATCTTTTTCCTTTCCTGAACTTCAGGCCAAATACAATTTAGGATAAGAATCCAGCTAACTTTAAATTGCTTCTCCTTTTGCCATTGTTGCATGCTGTTTCTAAATATTTGCAATTCCCAGATTACTAAAATGGGCTGAGATGCATTCCTTTGTAGTGCAGATGATTTGCACAGACCTCATGCAGTAGAGAAATTCTCACGCCTTCAAGGAACAAACTGGATTTAGGGGAAGCTTGACTCACATGCCCAGGGTAAAGTAATCATGAGAGTCAAAAAGAGCTTTCTTTTGCTACAATTCTAGAAGTTCTAAATCCTTTGCTGGAAAAAAAAAACCAGGGACAGTAATATTGCTAATACTGCTCAGAACTATAGTGATTTTAAAATACTTGCAATCAGAATCAAGCTGTACCTAAATTAAAGCAAGTTTATGATAGGATTCTGTAACACAATTGCATGGAAATGGGAATCTGTTGTAAACCCATAAGACGACCATGTCAAATTATGATTATTACCAGTCAGAATCGCATAAAGGCATCTGCCTGTCAACTTTTTCTCCTCTATAGCCTGGTTGAAGAGGCAAACTGCCAGACAAGGCTGCAAATTTCTGATAGCAGCATTTTTTTCCACTATTGAAATATCTAAATATCAAAATACACTGACTCTCCTTTATCCCCATAACGTTGCATTATTTTGAACTGGGGGCTTGGTTTGTGGAGGCAGTGCTAATTTACCAGTCATGAGAAAAACAGTGATTGATCTCCGCTCACAGAAATCTTTATTTATTTTTTATTCAAAAGTAAGCATTTTCCAAACAATGTGAAACCTGGAAAAACTTTTACCTTTGAGGTTCTTAAATGGAACAGTGATTTGGAAAAACTAATTTTAGCAACATTTGCTTATCTCAAGTTACTCTATTTAATTTTAGGAAAAGAGAATACATTATGTTCAACTTATTCTACTCTTAAAATCATTATGCTTGAATGTATTAGATTTAAACTGGGTGGCTTAGCTGTTTTCCTTAAAAATATTAAATTAATTAAAAAGTCAATTATTTATGTAGGTTATGAAAATATTCTGACATTGCTAAAACAGTACTTAATATATTTCATTCTGAACTTTTACTTTTCAGTAAAGAAATATAGAGTATTTTCTTCCTTCTCTCCTCTACTGTGGCTTTCAAAGGGAGAGTTATCCTTCCCAACAGACTACAGATAATCCGTGATTTACGATCACAATTGAGCGTAAACTTTATAATGCTAAATGAGAAATTTGTTGAGTTTTGCCCCATTTTACAACTTTTCTTGCCATTTGTTAAGTGAATCAGTGCAGTTGTTAAATTAGTAACGCCGTTGTTAAATGAATCCGGCTTCCCCATTGACTTTGCTTGTTAGAAGTTCACAAAAGATTATCACATAACTCCAGTACAAGGCAACTGTTATAAATGTGAATCGGCTGCCAAGCATCTGAATTTTGATCAAGTAACCGTGGGAATGCTTCAAAGGTTGTAAGTATGAAAAATGGTCATAAGTCACTTTTTTCAATACCATTGCAACTTTGAACAGTCACTAAATGAACTGTGGTAAGTCAAGGACTGCCTGTACTTCCTTGACTTTATTTCTCTCTTCAGGAATATACAGACTTGCTGACCAATTGGCTGTACCTCTTACCCTGTACTTTAAATCAGGGGTCTCCAACCTTGGTAACTTTAAGACTTGAGGACTTCAACTCCTAGAATTCCTCAGGTTGGAGACCCCTGATTTAAATTCTATTCAGGATGATAAAAATCTTCCTCACAACTTCTCCTATGAAGCCCATGAATTCAGACTACCAGACACTCTGGGTGACTCTTAGATGGCCAAAGGGGTAGATCAGTCATCTGGATATTTTCAGCCAGTTGGTAACTCTACTGTGAACGAATCCACCAAGCTCCAGAAAAATAGTGGACAGGAGACTCCATATGAAAAATGCTTGACCAGCATTTCTTCCTGTTCTTGGCGAGGTGATGCCACCTGTATAGTGAAATGCTTTTGTAAATTCTGTAGATCTTTAGCAAGGGAATGATAATGCATACATTTTAGAGAACACTTAATCTCTAAAAAAAATAGCATTTCAGATTATAGATAACTTGGTCTTTGCATTTAATTTTCATTTTGAAAGAATGTCAGTTTAAAAATGGATACGCAGAGATTTTGGAAACATTCCCTCCCTTCCTCCCTGGAACATTTACAAAACTTATGCACATTGCATGCATATGAGTCCAATGAGCCTCATGTGAGTCCAATTTAGTAAATTCTAGGAGTGGGATGTTATACAATCAAGGGTTAGGGTTTGCTCTTATGTAGAGCTTAATGTTATGATACAAAATGGCGGTACAGTCGAAAGGTTACAGATTTAAGCAGATATGGGCTCATCAAAACTGAGCACAAAACTCCCTGGGCATCCTGTTGTTTGAAAGTATCTAAGGAGATTTAAGCACATCAACGTCATTTTTGTCTATAACCCCCAGTAATTTTAAACAATA
The DNA here is from genome assembly GCA_032468035.1 of Aparallactus werneri. Classification (NCBI taxonomy): domain Eukaryota; kingdom Metazoa; phylum Chordata; class Lepidosauria; order Squamata; family Lamprophiidae; genus Aparallactus; species Aparallactus werneri. The sequence continues at coordinate 11,596 of JANHFQ010002975.1, forward strand.
GATTAAAACTAATCATGTAGTTTAGATGCAATAAAATATTGAGTTAATTCAAAATAGGCATCTCCTCCCTACGATACAAATAGATGGGGAGAAGGAAAAGGAAGGCTAATTGTGAGACTCAAAAATGCCAGAAGCAGAGTTAATGTGAGAAATTAGGCAACTACATCCCTACTTTCAATATTGCAAAACACAGCATTATACAATGCGCGTACACATATAGTGCTAAAAAATTTATTGGACTGAATATCAAAAGAACTTTCAAAACATTTTAGAAAGCCAAGCAATGACATCAATCCTTTGAAAAACAAGTTTCAGACAACCCACTTAATAACTGTCAGGCTAAAACTGCTGAATACACAGTTAGTAATTGCCTAGGCTTTTAACAGAAAGACATTTTAAGTGGGAGAACCGCAAACAATATTAAAATGCTGTGGACAAATTATTAGCAGCAATAAAATATATTTATACACTTCTTAAAATGATACATGGGAGAAATAATTAAATGCACTATTAAATAAAATTGTCTTAGTTTTCAATCTAAATTAGCTAAATTGATTTTATTTCCCACATTGTTGAAGTATGATACCCAGCATAGTCAAATCTTTAAAAGTACATAATATATTCTTTTTCTAAGATATTGGCCTCACCCACATATTTGTTTCCTTGAATATTTTTACAGTTACCGTCAAATGAAATTGCTACATGTAAGCTATTTTTATATTTATATGTTTTAACAGGAGAGCATTCAAGTAATACAAAAATATTAGTAGATTGTATATATCTGCAGCATATAAAAATGACTACAATTTAGTGTCCTATTTAACATAATTTAGTACCGGTAGCAACCTTTGGAAATGTTCTTACAGTTCACATTTCATGTTTCCAGGAAAAAGCCCATTCTGAAATCTGAATGGTTTTATCTGCCACTATGGTCTGAAATTTTGCACAATGTGGCCCTTCCGATTATTCTTCAAAGTATCTGAAGGCAAAACAAGAAGTAAAAGATGGAAATCTATCAAGGAGAGATCCAACTTGGAACTGAGGAGAAATTTCATGACAGTAAGAACAATTAATCAGTGAAACAGCTTGAATCTAGAAGTTGTGGGTGCTCCATTATTGGAAGTTTTTAAGAAGAGATTGGACAACCATTTGTCTGGAATGGTATAGGATGTCCTGCCTGAACAGGGGGTTGGACTAGAAGACCTACAAGGGCTCCTCCAACTTCGTTATTATTCTTTCTTTTGCTAAAAGGGAACGGGCCATCTTAAAAAGCTAATTCATATCCAATGGTAATAGCTAATGTTGGGAGGAGTCAATCCATATTACAAAGGTATTAGAAAACAAAAAGATTATGGTTTTTATTCTAGAATTGCTGGGAGCCTTGAGATACCAGAATCTTCTTACAGTCAATTCCTTGCACATCACTCCGATGTTTGTATTAAACGCAGCTGAAAAGTGATCAAAAAGAAGGAAGGGCAAAGTAACGGAAAACCAAGCATTTGTGAGCACACGAGCACATGGCTTACTTTGCTTAACATGCGACATATGCCAGATTATTGTAGTTTTATAAACCTTTCAGTCTTAGCCTGTGGCATGGACCAAGCTATTTTTGTATTCCATAAAGATAGATTAAGCCGCCATCTAATCAGATACATTTAGAAAAATCATACTCCATTTTCACTCCTCATATTAACCAACTCAAGCAGCTGAAAATGAATATACTATTTTCCTTATAAAATTTAAACTCTCACTGTTGCCAATGTGGCAGAATACTAATTGCATTCAATCAAACATTGCTACAGTAGCCAGCCTCACCCACTGAGCTAACTCTACCAGAAGGCAGAAATGGGACAGAGATCCTTTGTCAGTTTTGCTGATGAGATGAAAAAGTAAACTGTATTAAGAAGGTGTTAAGTCTGCTGGTTATCATCTATAGAGTGGGACTGCCTACTTCCAATTATGTCTGCTGCCATCTCATGAAAACTGACTAGATATGCTTCAGATCCTCTCAGATCTGACTATTATCACAAAACGGCAAACTGATGAAACAGAAGCAACAGAAGGTATAGCAAGATCTGATTTTTCTTACTGCAATGAAGTGCTACAATAACAAGTAAATTTTAAGAAACCTATGAAAAAAGACAGTGGAGGGGAGTGAGAACTACTGATATTACTTTTAACAACATGTTTCCATTTGCATCTCACTGAAAGCCCTGTGCAACTGTATCCAATTTCAAAATTGCTAAGAAGGCAAGAAGAATAAGAAAAGTATGTGGGGTGAGAGGAAATCTAATAGCTTTCCTCCCCCAACCCTCTCAAATCTTCAAGAAAAAAAATACCCTAGAAGCAGATCCTGGAGGGCCTTGTAAGGTTGATGATTTCTATACAGCCTCTAAGGCTTAGGAATTTTACTCACACCTATCCTGGCCTTTGAAAGCACAGTTGGAATTTTCCTATTTTAGTTGGCAAACTTGCATTCAGAGGAAAACTGGATTATTTCAGGCTTGGAAATCTTTGATTTGATTTCTAAGGAAAAAAATTAAAAGATTCAAATTAATAATACATTTTTGGAAGCTGTCAATTTTGATTTATTGCCTATTTCTAGAAATTTAGATTTAAGAGCTTTCACATTCCTAAACATTATGAAGCACATTATAGTTACAAAGGAAACAAGAGTAAGCAAGTGGAAATTTAAAAAATGGTTCAAGCATGCATGAAAATAATGAAAGAACATACAGAAAAGATTATTCAGCCTAACAGTTAGTGTCAAAACTGGAACATTAATATCTGTATGTTTAAAATCCAAATGTACTGGAAATATAAACAGGTCTATCAAAAACTGCCCTAATTCTGGTTTTTAAACACAAAATAACTTATGTGTCACTAATATAAAGACATAATATAAAGAGCCATGGTGGCGCAGTGGTTAAATGCAGAACTGCTGACTTGTTCAGTGGTTTGGGAGATTGAATCTCACCAGGCTCAAGGTTGACTCAGCCTTCCATCCTTCCGAGGTCGGTAAAATGAGGACCC
>JANHFQ010002975.1:83149-96441 GCA_032468035.1 Aparallactus werneri
AGGTGGGCCAGCACAAGCCTTTCAAAGGTTTTCATGACTACAGATGTTAGAGCAACTGGTCTGAAGTCATTCAGTTCTTTCATGGAAGTTTTTTTCGGTATTGGGATGATAGTAGAGCATTGTAAAGTATAATAGTAGAGCATAATGCCATCACATCCCGTTTGTTTTCATAAAGCTAAACTGTCTCAAAACAAAATCAAACTTTTAAAGTTATTCCAAACTTTTTCCTGAAGTAGTGATAAGTGTCCTCCATCCTAACCTCTCCATCTGACTGCTTTTTCTATTGGGTCTCTACTAAGCTTTTTGGTTATTTTCATTTCTTTCTGTATCAGGATCATTTTGAATTTTTCCTGCAGTCATAGCTGTTCCATCCAAATTTGTATCCTGTAAAAATATGATGGGGCTTCTCATCCAAGTAATTGATGTAATGACCTTGAGCCTGAACCTTGCAAACATCAGAATAATTGTATTTACAGCATTTCCACATTGTATTAAGGAAGTGAGCTCATTTTAAAAAATGAACTGTTCAGTAATTTTATCTGCTGATATTTTTTTCAAGGCAATTACATGTTAATCACTTTTTTAAATCGGTCACTATAGTTTTTCCTCAGAAATGACAGATTAATTACCCTGTATTTCCAAGGACATCTGCCTCCCTACTCTCTGACTTTCACATGTTCTCCAATATTTCTTAAATACATGATAATTTGGCCAAATTATCAGCAAGTTCCTTCAATATCCTAAAGTGCAACCTTGACAGATATCAGCATTCCAATACCGTGTTTCTGTATCTCATGCTTCCAGTATGTCCCTTCAACCTACTTTCCACATTTGTTTTATTAAATGTGTAGCCTGTTCTTGAGGAAGATTGAGCCAAAATAAAAACTGGTAATAGTGCCTTTGTATTAGGTCATCTTCATTGACCAAGTGAATCTTTATTTTTAATCTTTCTAAAGAATCCATTTGCCAGTTTTTAATATCCATTCAACCAACATCAGTTCATGTTGCATGTTACTTGCCTAAGGCTAACTACTATTCCAGGCTACATATTCCTCATTGTGACCTCTCCGACATGAACTTTTTGTGCAGCAGTACTGGTCTTTTTTCTGTTTGTTTTTATTTTCATCTTGTTGGAATTCTTTGGAACTGTGTGGTTATTATTAACTACTTAGGAACTTTTTATGATCAGCAAAATGGCAATTGATTTAATAGTATTACAGAGAAAATAAGCAAATGCGGGACATGTCTGATGAAAAGGAATGAAAATGTCTTTACACGATGATGCATGTTGGATAACTACGCTAAAAATATTATATATTTGGACCTTTAAAACAGCTTTGGACACAGTCTCTCACTAAAAACTCCTTTGCAAATTCAAAAACTATGGAAGAAAAAAAGGGGCATTCGCATAGGCCAGGAACTCCCAGAATTATACTTTTTCCATGCTGGCTCAGGAATTCTGGGGGTTGAAGTCCACAAGTCATAAAAGAGCCAAGGTTCCCCACCCATGGCATAGGCAACTGATTAAAAACAGACAATGAACAGAAATGCACTATTCTTGTGTTAGTGAGGTGCTCAGTGAGGTTCCCCAGAAAATGGTTCTGGGATCATTAATTTGTATTTTAAAAAACCTCATTTTTATATTCATTTATTTGATCACTCAGAGGACTGAAGGAGCAGAACATTCTCTTAATTCTTATCTAATCCAACATGTTAAATGAGAATTGATATTGCCCTGCAATGAAAGCAGTGGGTTTACAACCTCTGTTCTCCAATCTTCTTGATTCAAAAGGAGGTAACCCAGAGATGAAAATAAAGTACTTCTAAAAAAACAGGACAGGATATGCTGTGTACAATCATAGGACAGACTGTCAAAACAACTGAAAATTGACAACCTGCTGACATCCAAAGCTCAGTTTGTTCTCAGAATGGTTTATATTTATTGCTATTAAATAATAGGTATGAGCAATTAGCCTTATTAGAAGTATAAGCTAAATTTAGATGCCAGCGGAAAAAACTATTTCCAGAGAATAAGGCTCAAAGCCAACCCAGAGACAGTACGAGTGAGTATAAAGTAACAACTGGTTTTTATAGCTAAAACAATACCTTTAGCTGCACAAACTCTGCTTTCTATTTTTAAACAACTGGATAGGATTTATAAGAAAAAAATGGAAACAAGTTTTTAATTGGTTTACACATAACTGTTCAAAGGCCACAAAAGGCACAGAACATTGAAGTTAACAACTGGTTGAGAAAAAGAATGTGGCTGACCATATAGAAAGAAAAATCTTCAGTTAGACAGTGGACGTAATAGACAAAAGAACAAAAGCCCCAGAGAATCTTATTCTGTTCCACTCTTTAATAGAATAGAATAGAATTCTTTATTGGCCAAGTGTGATTGGACACACAAGGAATTTGTCTTTGGTGCATATGCTCTCAGTGTACATAAAGGAAAAATAATAAGCAGTAAGAACAAATACTTTTAATACTTCTATTAAGTTTATCAAGATATAAAACATAAAAGAAAATTAAAACAGTGGGAAAATGCGGGAGGAAAAGGAGAAGAGAAAAAAGTGTAAGGGAAAGGGGGGGAAAACATTTTAACGCAATAGAATCAGATAGCAACATTATAGCCTCGACCTTTTATTTTTACATACTAATATGTACTAGTCGTTTCTATAACAACAAGTTATCTAATCAGCAAAACCCAATGTCAAACAGTAAGGACAAATTTGATGTCACAGCAACCCAATGCTCTTACAGATTAGAAGGATCAGCATTAAGAGAAGAAAATTGTATTCATATAAAGTGATTACTAAATTTCTGTAAGAGCTGATACAATATCAAATTTACTGGGATGTTATGGGAACTATAGAATAGTTACAATTTTATTATGCTGGGGATGGAATAATAACCACATTTACAAAAACCACTTTTCCCTCAACGATATTGCATACACAAGAATTGAGAGAATTCCACATAATACCAATTAAGAGTCTTTTAGGCTATCTTTACTGGAACCTTGTCACTTTTTTTCTTAAAAGGAGAAGGAATATTTTTGTGATCTAGGAAAAAAAATGTAAATACAACACAGAGATTAGAGAGAGAAACAGAAATCTGCCCAATGTCATGAAGTCCTCCTCTGTCCATCAAGGTCAATTTTAAGCAAACAGTCCCTAAAAGGGAGGGAGTTAAATGTCAAGATCCTGGTGAGGATGAGTGACTAACTCCCTTATTGCCCCCTCAAACTTACAAACTGGAAACACTAATTCCCTATTACCCATCTTATTGATCTCATTGAGATCAAATCCAAATAAATCAGGTTTGGCATAAACAAGAGTCTTCTGCTCATGATGACAGGAAAAAGAATCATTTACTGCTTCCAAAAATACCAATTTTTTTTGATAGAACCAGAATTACTAACCAATGAGAAAATTTCACAGCAATGGAGATACTCAACAGTGTACGCATGAATCATTTCTCACCAAATTCACCATCATTTAATGAAACCACCAAATTTAGCTTTGGAGCTTGCAGTAAAGAATAATATATCAGAAGGGGATCAGGAACTAGAAGTCCTTTCTTCTTCTGAGATCATGGGAATGGCGGTTCTTTGGGGCAAGTACTAGAGTGATTTTACTACTTTGTCAATTCCTTGTAAAATCTGAGTCTATCCTGAACTAGTAGATCCAAAAGGATTTAGTCTGGGACAGACCAGCAAGAGGTAGCATACTGGAATATCAAAGAGAGAAACCTGGCTAGAACTAGAAATGAAGGCTGCCAAAGAAGGACCAGGGGCTAATAAAGCATGTATATTTCAAAGGCTTCATTTGAAATTAGAGAGCCTCCACCCTGACAAATTATTGAATATATCCATCTCATATCAAATGAAATATCTCCATAAGAATACCATGTTTCTCCAACAATAAGACCAAGTCTTATTTTCTTTTGGACTTGAAAATAAGTACTTGGGCTTATTTTTGAGGAGGGTCTTATTTTTTGAGGTGCAGCAGGCCAGACTCAGTCAGCAGGACCTTGTATAATATTGTAACAAGGGCCAGGTGGTGCCAAGAACAAAAACAATTACTAGAAAAAGAGGCAGATCATCTGCAGCTTACAGGAAACTATTGATTTTACTGTCTTTCCGAGCTATCCTAGAATGCTATCAGATGAAAAACTATATTAAGAGGTCAAGATCTTACAAGATTTATCTAATTTTGACTTTATCTTTTTGATAGGAAACATATAAAAGTTCTAACACTTCATGGCGATTATTCAACTTCACTGAGTAAAAATGGGTGCTTTGCCAGGAAGTTGGTCAAGTTCAAGGTTGGCCATCTTTTTTTTTCTGATTTTTTCCCCAACTTCACTAAGAGCAATCTATCTATCTCTTTGGCTTTGAAACAGAGATGAACACCGCCCCCTAGAGTCAGAAACGACTAGCACGTATGTGGGAACCTTTACCTTTTTATCTATCTATGTAGTAACTGAGAGTTGACAATACTTTTATAGCACAATGATGACAGAGACTGACTCAATCACTGTTCTGTTGAGTTCATATCAAAACAAATGATAAACTCTCAAAGCAAATTAAATATGGTAAAGCTTAGAAATTTGTATGGTGAGTTGATAACAAATCATCCTCAACCTTAGGTTATTCTAAGAGGATATTTTATTGCAAAACTAGGCCTCAGTAATCTGACCCTCCTAAAGTATTACCACCACCCTCCAAAAAGTGATTTCCCACCATTAGAGACACACTGTTAGTCCATTTCAAAATGAACAATGTACTGGTAATTATGCTGGCTTTTGCCTGGCAAACTATATTAATAAATATGTCCCTCACATCCTAAATGGAACAGACCATTTTCACGTAGGTGAAAAGGCTAAGATGACAGAAATCCAACATTTAATAGCAGCAGAACAAACTCTTACCCCAAGTTGCAGAGGATGGTCACAATGATCATAGCTCTGAAAGGGCTTTTGAATTTCACCCACTTAAAATACGTGTAGTCCTTGACTTATGACTGTCATTCAATAAATGTTTCCCGGCACTTGATAAAGGGACTTAAGACCCCTACCTGAAGTTATGGCCACTGAAGTGCCCCTGCAGTCACATGAACGAAATTGGGCGCTTGTCAATTTGCTCACTCTTATGACTGACAGCAGGGATGTAGCAGTAGTTTCCCCTGCTTATTCTCCCATCCATCCTGGAAGGGTGGGTGATGCAGCAGGTCAGGAAGCAGGCCCAACACCTGTGGGACCCCAGTGGGGTAGAAAGCAGAGCACAAGATGTTTCATGGGGGGGGAGGCCCGAGCAAATCACATGTAAGCTGGGAATGTGCGGCAGTGCAGGTCTGAATCTGTGTTAGGCCTCCCCCATGACAAGGCTGTCTGCGGGGTTATATACAGTGGCTGGTGCGGAATGATCACACATCTTGGGGGGAGTGGGAAAACAGGGTCAGAGCTGGACCATAAATTATGTGGGGTCAGAGTTGGCTTCACTTGGAACCTGCAGACATGTAGCTCTTAATAAACAACTGGATTTCTTTTGAAGCTTGCCTCCCAGGCTCATGATTTCATTAGGGCATCCGTTGCAACCCTGATACCACACACCCTTTGTTCCAATTAATGACCACAATGGGTAGAACATGATATGTGGTTGTTAAGTGAAGTGCTCATGTAGGTGCCTCGCTTAACAACCACGACAACTTACCATCATTTAAGGGCAGGCTCCATTGTGGTCATCAGTTGAGAATCTGCATGGAGACTACCTTGATGATGTAACACTCAGCACATGATCCATTTTTGCAAAGGAACCATACGGGTAGTCATCAACTTATGATCACAATTGAGCCCAAAATTTCTTTTGCTAAGCAAGACAGTTGTTAAGTAAGTTTGCCCCATTTTACGACCTTTCTTGCCACAGGTGTTAAGTGAATCTGGTTTCTTCATTGGCTGTGCTGGTCAGACGGTTACAAAAGGTGGTCACATGACCTAGGAAACTACAATTGATATAAATACATGCCAGTTGCCAAGTGACTGAATTTAGATCATGTGACCACAGAGATGCCGTAACGGTCATATGAAAAAAGTGTTGTAATACACTTTTTTCACTGCTGTTGTAACTTTGAATGATCACTAAATGAATCATTGTAAGAAGAGGACAACCTGTATTCTACCCCAGATATGGCAATAAGACTAAGTAATAATTTTAGAACAAAGCACTAGTTTGATAAATTCTGATGGATACTTACCAATAATCTGAATAATTAACCCTCCTGGAGGTAGTCCTCCAGGAGGCATTTTCTGAATTAGGATTCATGCTGCAATACACAGGTAATTGAAATGCTCATACTACCCAAATGTTGTTGAATGCTCAGCAGAAACCCTTTTTTAAAAAGGCAGTTTTTAAATTCCAGCTGTGCTGTGTGTCTGTTACCAGTTATCAATTACACTAAGTTTGAAAGAGAAAAAACTAATTACTTATGAAAGTTGTTCCAAGCAGCAAAATGTACCTCTAGTACAGCTCTATAATTGGAGGTTTCAGACAAAAGAGTGGTTAAGAATTTTCATATACTGGTTAAAGATTGATCTCTATTAACTTAGAAGTTTGACATTTTGATCTCACTAGACAACTTTTCACGTGAACAAAGAAAAAGAAATTGGAGACAGTTCTCAAACTGGTTTTATGTCAGAGACACTACTGTTGTTGGGACAAGAACAGACTACGGCCGTTTGCAGACAAAAAGATAAGAGAATTGCAAATGAAATACAGTAAAGCACTACATGGAATGCAGTTGAGGGTTTGTAAACTTTATTTTAAATCATATTTTTAATTAACATTTTAACCAGATTGTAGTTGAGGCGCTTTGGCATCCTGCTATCAACCACACTGAAGGGCAACTTTCAGGAAACCCAAGGACTTGTCCCTGTCTGTCTGGAAATACTGCATCTGTGCTGGCCATGTGTTAACCTTGTGAGATATGCATAATGAATTTTTAGCATCTTTTCATTTTCTGGATGAGCAGAATTTGCAATAAATCTCAATCTGGTAAACCAAGATCCCAGATAAAACAAGCCATTCCTAAGCTTGCATTTGCAGCCTTCAAACTGTGTGCTTTACTAATAGCAAATGAATTCTGGATTGATTTGGGGCTGTTCTGTGTAGAGCAGAGAATCCTGTAGTTTTGGAGTTCTGTATCCTTTTTACCAGATTTTATGGCATCTTACTTCTGGGTTCATATTCTTTCCTTCTTTTACTGTACTTTTTTATTGCTTTTATTTCAACATGTTTGGGGGTTCTGTGACATTAAGTATTCAACTTCAGTTTGTATATGGATATCGTTGAGGTTTATTAATGAAGTGGCCACATTTGTTGATGGTATCAGCTATTTAGGATGGTACAATCAAAAGATGGATTGTAAAAAGCGCCAAAAGACTTCCATATCAGGCAAATGAGCTTCAAAATAGTAAAAGCAAAGTTATGTATGTTGGCACAAAACAACCACTAACCTTCATTTGCAATTATGCATTTGCAAGATTTCAGGTAGCAGAGCCTGAACCAGGGAAATAATCCTGGAGTGACTGTGAACAGCTAGTTGAAAATGCCAGTTTAATTAGCAGCTGCTGTTTAAAAAAATCCATACTTGGAATTAAAAGGGAATTGAAAAAGAAATAAAAGTAAAATAAAATTGTAATTAAAACTTGCAAACTTGCAAAATCTTTTTTCTTTAAAAAAAATCTATGGTGAAGCCGCATTTTTGTATACAACTTTTCTTACAAAATGAAGCATCCAAAGTACTTATTAGGAAACTGTAGCAACTCCCCACAAAAACAGACTTCAGTGTGTAAGGCTCTTTCACTTGGAACAAAGGGAAGACATAGGAAGAGTTAATAGTTTCTCAATTCTGGCAACTTTAAGATGTGTGAACTTCAACTCCCAGAATTTGTCTACCTTGGCAACTTTGAGATGTTCAGATATTACTGGCTAGGGAAGTCCATACATTTTAAAGTTACCAAGGTTAAAAAACATTGTGTAGTGCAGACACAAGCTTGTTTCTCTTTCTAACAAGGATCATGAGGACTACCAACACTAATGGCTGTATATTATTTCTTAAACCACAAACAGTATGCTCAACATCCTGATCGGCGGGCAATATGATAGCAGAAGGCCGATATCCTTCAGTTTGGGCTTGTGAGTTTCCCAAACGTTGTATTAGATGTGCTAATGGCCTTCTCGGGCAGGTTTTCATTGATGTTAACTCCCACTCATTTTAAGCTCTTTTTCCATTGGTTTCTGAGTTAAGAGATACACAATTATAAACCCAGCATTTATTTCTGTTAAAATCAACTCTCCCCAACTTTATGTGATCACTTTCCCTTAATATTCTAATATCAAATAAATCAACCCCTTATCCCAGGGTTGTCAAACTCAAGGCCCAAGGGCTGTAGAAATATTTCAAAAGCCAACACTCCTTAAGTTACAGGCATCTATGTTCAAGGAACAGAGATACTCTGTTCTAGAAGGGCCTTTTCATGATTACCATTTATTTGATAACACTCAATTAATTAAAAACACTCAATTCATTAAAAAGGAAGTGGAAGTTTTGCTTCAAGGTAAATAATGTCTATTGAACTGCTTAATTTTCAAATCATGGTTTAGTCTTTCTTTGGCTGAAGATCCCATACCTTAATTCTATAAGGACTAACAATTGGCACTCCTTGGCTTACCCTCTGTAAACCATCACTTGTCCTGCAGTTACTGGTTGAGAAAAAAGGTACGTATACTTTGGGTTCTGTTCCAAGCCTCAAACAACATATAGTTCTTAACAGAATTGAGCGGTCACCAGAAAATTACTCTACTGTAGATTTTATCACTAAGTAGGCAGACTTACAATTAGTTTTTGAATTGTAGTTAGGTTATCTTTTCCACTGATACAACCTGGAATATTATGAGTAGATATAAGTAGAATACTGTATGTATATGTATGCATGCATATATGTATATGCATCATTATATATACGTGTGTGTGTGTATAAATCAAAATAAGCATAGAAGCACAGAGGGTTCGATTCAGAAGGTCTGTAAAATGAAGATTGTCTTATCTTTCACACTTTATCATTCTACCCATCCACCTACTCTCAAGAAAATTGCATGATTCAATACTACTCTTAGAAAAAGCATCTGCCCTTATACAACAGGATAGGAATTTTTAAAGACAGATATAATGATAAAATATTCCTATGTTAGAAAATGATTTTCAGCATTCTTTGATTCAATAATTATTTTAAATAAATCGCCCAGTTATTTGATATAAAAATAATGACATAATTCTACCTGAGCCTTTAGCTAGGACAAAACAACAACAAATAGCTACACTTCACTGTAAATTATGCTGAAATTAACAGACTGTGTGTATTTGATTTAGTATTTCCTAAAGCAGCAGAGGGCTCTCTCATGTATTTTTATTCTTGATTCTTTCTTAGTACAGAATTGGAACAATGTTGACTCTGGGATAGTTCCTCTATAACTACTTTCAACTTGTTTAACCATTAAAAATAATTTTGTATACAGCAAAAAAGAATCTTGCTTTATTAGTAGATTTGTCCTTCCAAGCTTTCTTCTGGTACTTTTACGCCAGATGCTTTAAAAAGTATGAGTTAGAATCTTTCTTTATGTAAACCATTTGTCTACAGTGACTGTAGGCTATATAAGAATGGTAGCTTTGCTTACTGAAGCTATTTCCACAGGAAATGTTCAGATTATAATTTTAAATCATTTTACAACATCATTTACATAGGTTACATTATTTTAAAACTAACTATACAGGTATTTCTTATATATTGCACGTTGAGAGCTGCGAGTTGGTCACAGCTATAAAAGCAGGCTTCAGGCTTATCACAGAAACATTATAAGTACATCCAAAGAGGATGAACAAGTCCGATTTAAAGGTTATCAAAATGCACATTACTATAGAAATTATTTTTTGCCCAAAAAAAGAAAAGGAAAAAAGAAAAGAAAAAGAAAGCTATACTGAAACCAAATCTAGAAGGAAGAGTCCTGCTGAAGCCACTGAAATCCTCAGCATGTGAAACGTGATCAAAATCAGTCCAGAAATCTGAAGTCATGGTTTCTGTTCAGGAAGATGTGCCGAGTCTTGTGAGCTAGCTGGAGACTGAGAACAGGGAGGGCTTTCTTGGTAGTCATTGGGCCTTGCAGGTGGCAAGTCTCTAACAGGAGGAGAATAATCCCTTAAACCTTGTGGAGGTAGTCGTGGACCTGGAGGATAATCTCTGGGGGGAGGTGGCCGGAAAGGAGGTGGGCCACGGATATATCCTCTCTGTTCAGGAGGTGGCAGTGGAACAGGAGGAAAATCTCGCATTCCAAATGGAGGACCGGGTGGATAATCTCTAGGCATAGGTGGTGGTGGAGGAGCTCCACGAACTGAAAGGGAAAAAAATGAAACTGGATGCTTCAAAATCAAGTTACCATTTGCTATCACTTCCATTTTAGGAAAGTATGCTCATAATCTTTATGCCTGCACATAAATATTCAAAATAGGCTGTAAAAGATTTCTGTGCTCTTTATAGCCTTTTGACACTTCCAAGCTTTTTCCTTTTTTATTTGTTTTGCTAAAAATCAATTATGCTTCGTACAAGACTGAACATGCCATCAAAGAAGCCTGTAACACTCAAATTGCTGTTACTGTTACCATCCAATCCTTGCATGTTCCGTATATAACACATCTTCATATTCTACACAAAACAACATTCTTTTAAATACTAAGAACGGAATTTCTTTTAAAGTGCATTTTTAGCAAACTGATATGTGCTAAAAGGCATTGGAAAGGTATTTAGCTTTACTGCTAAATCTGAAAAAAGCACTATGTACAATAGATTCCATACCTAAAGCGAGAGGAAGAGGTCGAGGTCCATAGGGCAGGCGAGGGGGTGGTCCAAACCGAATAGGAGGTGGCAAAGGCCCAATTGCTGGGGATGTCATCATGGGGGCTCCCGGGAAAGATGGTGGGCCTCTAGAACCAATGTTAATCTGTGGAAGACTGCACTGTTAGTTATCTATAGAGCATTATTCATGAAATTACAGAACTATAGATTAAAAGTAGTTTAAGAAATATTGTTGTTGAAAAGATCTAAAATTTCCAAATTTAGAGCTCACTGTGTTTTATGGAAATTTTCTTTTTCAAGAATATTCTTGTCTTCAGGCATCAAAGAAGTATTAGCCTATAAAAGCATTCTCAAATGGCAATCTAAATCTGAACGAGACACTCTTCTAAGTGCATTCCTTTATAATACCAGCCAATCCAAATCCCACACCATATACAGAAGAAAATGATCAGAGGTCCTCAGGGGTTAGAAAAGCCTTAAATGTCAAGCGCCACCATTTATGAAGCAACTGGATTATATTTTCCTTAACGTCCAATTAGCTTGCCCAACAACGCATTTAGCTTTAAGAAATTGCAAAGCCAAGAGAAAGAACTGTAACCCAGAGTGAGTTTTGCAGCACCACATCTCTCATGCCGAGTCATGAAGCACACCATGCTTTTCACATCCTCCCCATCAAATGCAGGAGAAAGGCACCATTCCCAGCCTCTTGGTACTCACTGCAGTTGCTTCACCAGAGGAAGGTGGAGCAGCAGAAACGTGGGTGACCTCAAGCTCTTTGGTAAGATTTTGCTTTGGTAAGATATTGCACCCCAGCAATACAAAGATGGGGTGAGAGACAAATAGAAATGGATACATAAGTAAGGCATGGTATGGCATATATACATATAAGGTAACAAAACAAAGATTCCATTCAGTATGTCATTTCACACAAAGAAATAACAACCTCCCCACTTACCATTCCATCAAGAACTGCAGTTGAAGGAGAAGATGTTCTTGGCCCACAGTTGATCAGTGTTGTTACAGGAGGACCAAGGTCTGGAAGGAGAAAAAAATGACATACTTAATATTGCTTGAAAGAAGATGCTACACTTTCAAAATATAGATGGAATCTCTTGCCATTCTTACCTGGAGCAGACATTCTTCCTGATAGATCAGAATGCCTTTTTTGGACTGGAGGGCCATCAGTCATAGTATCTGAAGGATTACAATGCAGTTTGGTAGAGATTATTATTTTGCCAATTAATGACTGTGCAACACAGTGCCTCCAGATACTTTAGACAACAATCTCCCAATTCTGACTATTCTTCATGCTAACTGAGCTGATACAAACAACAAAGGTGTCCAAAAACAATCTGGAAACACCACGAGGCCACTCTATGTTTCTTTATATCTTATATCTTCTTTATAAAAAGAAATACATCTATTTTTAAACCAGTGTGATTTAGGAAGTAAGTACAGTATTAGTCTAGGACTGAGAAGATTTAGGCTTGATTTCAATGAGTTCTGAAAATGCAGTGATTTTATGCCAATCTTCTTTCTTTTCAAACTATCTTTTAAGATTGCTATATGAAAAAAAAGCAGAGCATTATGCACATTACATTGAGTTAAAAAAGAAAATGTAGAATAAGTATTTAAGTAAATATACAACAGTGTGTATTTTTCCTTTCATACGTGAGATATTCAAATTGAAACATGCAACAAGGATTATAAAAGGAATTCATTACTAGTACATACCGATAAGTGCTTGATAAAATTTAGCAAAAAAAGCAAAATATCTGAACTAAAAATCGGTAAGTTAATCAACATAGTATGACAGAAAAAGTCTGAACTTTGGGGCGGAAACTTCCACGCATAGGATTTAGCTAAGTATTCCTGTAAAGGTCTTTTATGATTTAGCATTGGAAGACTTCTAGGCAAAGTTCTTTCTCATACAGGTTCAAATAGAAAATTATCATGCTTGTTTTTTTAAAGCTATAATCATTCTAAGTACAGGTAGTCCTCAACTTATGACAATTGAGCCCAAGATTTATGTTGCTAAGTGAGACATTTGTTAAGTGAGTTTGCCATTTTATGACTTTTCTTGCAACAGTTGTTAAGTGAATCAATGCACTTTGTTAAATTAGTAACATGGTTGTTAAGTGAATCTGGCTTCCCCATTGACTTTGCTTGTTAGGAGGTTGCAAAAGGTGATCACATGACACCAGGAGACTGCAACCATCATAAATGTGAGTCAGTTGCCAACCGTCTAAATTTTGATCACATGACCATGGGGATGCTTGTAACAGTTGTATGAAAAATTATCATGTTACTTTTTTCAGTGATGTTGTAACTTTGAATGGTCACTAAATGAACTGTTGTAAGTTGAAGACTACTTATACCTCCTC
>JANHFQ010002978.1:282923-293274 GCA_032468035.1 Aparallactus werneri
GGGGGCGTGGGGCTGGGCCCAGATCTAAGCTCCCTGCGGGCTAGATCCGGCCTGCAGGTCTTGAGTTTGACACCCCTGCAGTAAAGAAATAACTCCACGTGTCATTCTTGGTTCCTTGGGCCTGGCAGGTACTCATTTTGTGCCTACTCTTGAGGCAAAGGAACCAAAGATTTTTTTAAACCCTCTTTCTTTCAGAAAGTAACATATTTTTATCCTGTTTACCGTATATGTTAGCCCTGGCTTCCAGATGATGTCATCCCTGGGTGGAGAATATTTTGTTGCCAAACTTCGTTATTTCCTCACATTTTAGGGCAAATGTAAATTATATCTGCTATTGCCACCTAGTGGTCATACGGCAAAACATTCTTTTAGGAAAGGGGCATGTCGCATCTCTGGACTTTTAGCAACATGGTTGCAGGTTAGCTGTCAGATCGAGAGTGACTTGAAATGGGATTGAACACCTTGCAGTGCTCTATTTTATAGATGTAACCACTGGTGACTACCATATACACTCAAGTATAAGCTGACCCGAGTATAAGCCAAGGTACCTAATTTCACCCATGAAAACTGGGCAAAGTTAGTGACTCGTGTATAAGCTGGGGCATCAATTTAGCCCTGAAAATCAGGTGTTTTAGTTCTGGTCGGCCATTTGAATTTGTTTTTGATTTTTTTTTTTTTTGCTGGGCCCTCCTGCCAACCTGCAGTCTATAGCTATATTTATTCGCTCTGTTTGCAGCAGCACAGCTGAGTTATTTTTCCACCTAGGGGTTTCTGCAGGAAGTTTGTTTCTTCCTGCTTCCAGTTTCCTGAAAACAAACTTCTTGCCGAAGCCCCTAGGTGGAAAAACAGCTCAGCTGTGCTACTGCAAACAGAGCGAATAAAGGTAGCTATAGACTGCAGGTGGGTGGGAGGGCCCAGGAAAAAAAATTCAAAACAATTCCCCAAAAAATTCAAAATGGTCAACTGGAACTAAAAAGCTGATTTTCAGGGCTAAATTGATGCCCGCACAATGCATTTGGCACTCACTGCAGGGGCATCATCTTAGGCCCCCAAAATCAGCTGACTCGAGTATAAGCCGAGGGTGACTTTTTCAGCACATTTTGTGTGCTGAAAAGCTTGGCTTATACTCGAGTATATATGGTAATTATATTGGCTTTACAAAGCTGAGTTCTTCACCCCTTGCCATATTCAGAATAACAGAATTCAGAAGCTTTCCTGAAGAACTCAATTCAAAGAGACCTGTTGATGATTCACAACTCATCTGCAGTGATGAAATATGGCTTAAAGTCATCTTAAGAGAGGCTCCCCTGTCCTTTGCTTTAAGATTACAGTTCCACTCTTGAACTGCCTGCTCAGAAGCCTATTTTTATTGCGAGATTTTGGAATGCATTTTCTCAGGCTGGATTGTGAGTTGTATATCATTGATAAGGTGTCTCTTCTTCAATATACACAAATGACATGGAGCTAAGGAAAAGGCAGAATTATAATGTATCTGTTCCTAATACTGAAATTTCAAACTCTCACATTGCAAAAGTTAGGGATAATGGTCCTGAAAAATCTATGTCCTTGGAATTATGATAAATTGTCTCTTCTTTCCAAAATAAAGGTCTCAGGGCATAGTTTTTATATTTTGTCTTTATTATTATTTATTGTTACATATTTAGGACCTAAGAGACTGACTTTTCAATACAATCAAGGTTTCAATGTAGAAAATTGCAATATAGTTTTGGTTTAGAAAACTAATGTAGAACAGTATGTTAACACTGTTGTGTTCTGTTGCGTACAAATAAATCTCATCTCCATCTCTTGGAAATGGTTATACTGGTAAATCATTTACCCTTGTAATCTCTCTGCTTCCATGAGGTCAAATTAGCCCCTTAAATACTTACCGTATGCATTTAAATATGCAACAGAGAAATTTCTGTCTCTTTTGAGTCTCAGCAACAGGCTGATTTCCTTTCTATATCAACAGTAAATCATCTTAACAAGCACTACAAAACCTTTCCTGCCCAGAATTTAGGGCATAAGTATAATTACCGTAAGCATACCTTCATGACAATGTAGTTTTTAATATTAAAAAGTTTAAATGGTTTGATCAAATGTGTTAGTTTATAAGTACAAATTGTCCACTTAATTGTCCTTTAATATCACTCTCTGATATTTAGACGCAAATTGCCTGCAATTGAGGTTCACATTTGTTTTTCTTGAATTTAATACCCATTTCCCCACCAATGTTTAGAAGGATGCTACATGCCTTTGGAAGATCAATACACTTGATCAGTGAAAACTAATCAAATTTACTTCACAAATATCTTAAACCTCACATATAAAATCGTTTCTCTTCTTCCTTTCCCAATCTTATGATCCCAAGAGGTCCTGTGCAAATTATCTGAAGTTATGGAACATAAAGCATGCAGACAACGAATCCAGTATCTACAGTATATAAATGTTGCGCAAGGATATTAAAGAAGTACATCGTAAGAAGCTGAAAGTATAACGTACTTCAGTATAACACAACAAACACATGGGCTAATCATTCATACACAACAAACATATGGGCTAATCTTGGAAATGCGCATGTAGGATGACAAATTGAGTTAATGAGACTTAATTTAGAATATTTAGGTTGTAAGCATGTATGTGGTTACAGTACATCAAAACAAACCACAGGACTCATTGCTGCATAGCCATACACAGATTGCTGCAAGTAATCTGAAAAAGGAAAAAAAAGGAGAGGAGATAGACTTTAATTGTGTGCTTTAAATGTAGATTAAAGCCATTTATTTCTGTATAACTTTTTTGGCAAGTGGAGAACTTTTGAGGTTACAGCTAGACTTCTGAAATCCTAACCAAATATGCTGTACTTGATGAGGAATACATTTTTAAGGAAAGAAAGGTTTCAGAACAGATGAAACAATAATCTTTGTTAATTAAGAAAGTGTTAGTGTTAATTCTGTTACTAATCCTTGTGTGTGAATACAGAGAACTTATACAAATATTTTTATTTGATTAAAAAAAATCCGGTAAGAATAACTAACTGGATTCTAACCTGAAAATAAATAGCAATTATTCCTGGGTTAAGCAAGACCATTTATCTTAATTAAAAGATGACCTAATTAAAAAGAGTTTTTGTGTATACATTTGTGCACTCCACACACACACACACACACACACAACTTATTTATAACCTTTGATATTTAAATGGTTGAGAACTGCACACAACTGTAATTAAGTATCAAAAGGAAATTTTCATGGACTGCATCTTTCAAAAGTTGGGATTAATTATGCCTTGCATATACAGATATAAAAATTACCAATGTATACAATTCTGAATAAACTGCTGGTTTGTATATAAACCTTGCTCCTTTTTGAAAATGCAAAACATGAAATTAACTTTATTACAATACTTTTATCATGTATATGTAGCTTGTATGTTATGCATATGTAGCTCTTGGACTAGGCCAACTTAGACAGACAACCAATTTGAAAAAGTCATAAAACAGACAATATTACTCTATTTTGACTGCCAGGTTGCAGAAAAGTATGACATTTCCTACTGCAATAACTTTTAGTAAGCTTTTAGTAAGATACATATTGACCGAGGGAGGCTGCCATTTGACCTTACGAAATGTTTTCATAAGACACTACAACTGATTCTTCCATCTGGATCTCAAAAATTTCAAGTTTAAGCTAACAGCATTTTCACCATTAACAGAGAGACAAATAATTTCGACCTCTAAAACCCTCAAGTACTCCACTCTTATGAATCGATCTCATTAAAAATATTTGCCCTATGAAATATCATTTAGAGATGCAGTTTCTGAAACAACACTCTAGAATTAACATATTTCTAAGCTTCCCATTGATTCCCATTCTAACTCCTAAACAGACTGTTTTCATATGAATTAGAGATAAGGCTTTCAAGCAACATTTCTGGAAAATATAAATATGACAATAGTAAGTGAAGATAATACAGAGGTGCCAGGTTCAAAAAAGAGTCAGAAGTAAAAAAAGGAATAGAAGAAACATCAAATCAACCTACTGAGATTGTTATGGCACTGTTTCAAAATGGCATTATTTAAAGCAAGCGCCAGGAATTACGTTGCACAAGGAAAGGCTTATTTCTAAAGTAAGCATCTGTTCCAACACATTGTAGCCAATTTTGAATCCTAATATAAGAACTATCCAGAGCTTTCAGCAATATCAGGACCAATATAATAAAACATTTGAAAGAAACAAAATAAAAAAGTTTAGCAGTTTGAGGGAGTTTTCTAGTAATCTAAAAATCATGTCAGTGCTTAAATTAAAATTGGGTTTAACATCAAATAAAATTACTTTTTATGAAATATCATTTTGAATAAATAGTACATAAAATTCAATTTCAAGCAGTTTAATCATTATACCCACTTCCCATCTACATATTCAAGAGTTTCCAGTTAAGACTGACAACTTCCAAAGTCAAAAAGAATGACTGACTTAATTATCCATTCATACAATGAAATTTTTTTATAACTATAAACTGTATTAACCTGAGTTTTGCTCTTTTGTTCTCTTGGCTAAACTCAAGTATATTATAATTTAAAATATGTCATATATGACTGTCATTCTGAGTTTTAGTTCAGAGAATTTTCATTTGGAAATCAGGGTTTCAAAAACAGTCACTGAATTTCAACCTTACATTTTTTAATGGGCAACACCAAATATCATCAAAAAATTCACATCCATTGAAAGAAAGTGTTTACCAAATATGAGAACTTGAAGATGCCAACTTGTAATGGCTATTTCACATATCACCGAGTTTTTATGGTTATCACATGACAGATATGTGAATCAGCAGAGATCACAAGGATCAGAAAAATAGCTTCTAAATTATGGCTACATAATCAGGACATAAATAGATTCTACCCAATTACAAAAACAGGATTCTATCTTCAGAACAGAATTGTTATTTAAGGATTTTTTCAAGCTAATCATCAAGTTCAGAAGCCACTTTAAGATTCATGAAAGCTTCCAGACAGAGATGGAATTAAAACACACATCCACCACACATGCTATTTTGGCATAAAAACTCTGCATAGATCAGAAACTGAGTTCAGATTCCAGATTTCAGTCTAACTTACTTCAGGTTATAGAAGTCCTCCGGAAAGAGGAAAAAACTCTGCAAACAGAACAAAAGTATCAATACAGTACATTATTATAGTGCCGTTGATGTACTTGTTAGACTATTTCAGTTAGGAAAAGGTTGCCTATAAAAACTATAGAAAAGGGAAATTTGAAGGAAACTTTGTGTGCAATTGCAATTTTGCCAAGAATATCAGAACTCTATAGATTTTCTTTTGTTTTCTTTTAAAGTTCATTTGCTCACCATATTTGAAGTGCCTGTTGTGCTTTAGCTGTGCTTTTGAATAGAAAACCATTTCCTTCAAAACTCTTTCAATTTACTAAAAACACATGATCAAGCATAAAAGCCAATAACTGAGGATTCCAAAACAGATCAAAATTGCTGGAGTACTTTAGAGTCCAAGTCCAAAAACTGGAGCAGTCCTAATGTAGCATTCAAGAGGATAAGAAATTTCAATTAAGAAAAGAAGATCTAAAACATTATGTGATTGCTTGCACAATAGATTTAAAATCAGTTTGATGCAGAAGAGCAATATTAATCAATTGTAAAACTGATCAATACTCTGAAGCTGTTTCTGGTAGCATTCCGCAATCAATTATTCCGGCAATATCAGTTAAGAAACGCAGACTGAGATCAGTGTCTTTAGAAAGTAAAACACAAAAACTAATATTAAACAACATAATTATACGGTAATTTAACAGAAGAATCCATGTTGTACTTTTAAAATCATTTATTGTATGATGTAAGTAAGGCTATATGACTCAATATATTATGGACTACACTGAAGATAAAAATTTGCAAAAGCTTTAAGTACTGCTGACACTGAATTGTGTTTTAAAAAAAGGGTGACAAGCAGTTATAGCTGTAGTTACAAAAAAAGTAAATGTGGCATTTAATCTGTTGTAGTGAAACAAATGGCTTATAGCTAAAAGCCACCTAAAGAAGGTGCTTCTGTATTTTCACATTTGCTTTCTTCCACCTATAAATTTCTAAGACAATTTGCTGATACCCTATTTGAATGCAAAATTATTGCAAACAGTAACATATTAAAACCTATCATTTATTCTGTGTTATGTAGAACGATAAGAAACCTATTTAAATCTGTATGCCCCAAAATGGGGATTATCAATAGAGGCCTGGCAAAGTCCTGGGGGCTAATAATGAAAAGGTGAAAAGACACCTTATAGAAGAACCTTATAGGTAAAACAGTTCCCTTGTAGATATTTAAAACATGAAAGATAGTGCAAATTTAACACACTAGTATCACAACACAAATTAACTTCTTGTATTCATTTAGGTTTTTTTCTAAAGTTCTAAAAAAAACTTGGCACATAACATAAATGTGGAAACAGGAAAATAGAAATTATATATTCTGGGAGAAGGGAAGGAAAGCAAACTGGCCAATGTTGCCCCCATTTAGCTTGTAATCTTTTTTACTCTCCTCTTTTAGCCTTTAACTTACTATCCAATCGAGGCATGCTTCTGTGCCCAAGTTACTTCTTAAAATTAAATAATTCAAATACGTTATTAAAAAAATAATATATTTTTAAAAAACACTGCTCATGGCCAAACTGAATGGAAGGTTGCAATTATTTTGAAACAATTTTCATGCAATTCCCTTAAAGGAATCGGAAATAAAGAACAGCTTTGTAGGTTTGGTTTTACTAAATTGTGTCACATAAAACGTTTAACAACATTGTGCACAGGGGCATAGAAGCTTCCCTTATGCTCCTGTTTGATTCTCCTGTCTCTCTTCAAGTGCACATGGAAAAAGAAACTAGACAAAGTTTCCTGGTTTCCCGTCTTTGCTTTCAATAGGGACTATTGTGCTCTCTGAATTGTTCTGCTGAAACTGAAGTGTGCTCCCCCTCTGTGATGAAGAAGGTGCGTTGCTTTGCTGGTGATGGAAAAAAGAGGAACCCGGATAATGCCCCATGACCTCACTGTAAGTTGGGGGTGGTCCTTCCATCCTTCCATTACTGCTATAATTGGTTGCACTTATTCCCGAATTGCTGCTTGGTGGGCAAGGGCCCGCATTGTATACTGAAACATCTATTAAGTCGCTGTCAAATATAGTTCTGTTTGGTGGTGCCCTCACGGATTCTCTGTTAAGTTCCATCTGTTGTTCTGGATCCCGAAGCTGTAGAGTGCATGGCCCTTGGTACGGAGGTGGCTCTTCACCATCAGAAAGGGAGATTGTAGGAGGCAGATCAATCTCGTGCTGCACATAGGGATAAGTTGGCTGGAAGCGATTGAAATGTTCTCTCTGCAGGAAAGATGGAGCGGTGAATCTGTCCCTGGAACGTGGGGCATACATAATCTGCAATGTAAAGCAATCAGCATAGTCAAACCTAAAAAAAATTCAGAAATGCACACATTTTGTGTGCATGCGCACATATACACACACCTTTTTTAAAAATCCAATTTGGTGTTGTAACAATTTCAGAGGGGAAAAAGATTCCTTAGATCTTACTTGCTTTACAAAATTATCTAAAATCAGAACAATTCCTTAAGAAAGCATATTCCTAGGCATATACTTCCATATACTTTCCATAGCATTTGTCAATACAGTATTGCAGGGAAACTGAAGCTCAGGTAAATGTGCAACCACAGCAATCAACTTTCTCTTCCTTCCATAATGCTTTTTAATTCTGAAATCTATATGCTTACAGTCAACAGCAGCAACACAATTGCCACAATGCCACACATGACTTCCATACTACATTGCTTCTCTCCTCTGAAAATCAAATAATTGAAATTTCAAAATAAAAAGGAACCCCTGGTATTTCCTTCTGAGGCTTACCTCTGAAGGTCCTTGTCGAGAAGATGAGCTGTCAGAAGGCCACAGACACCCCTCCTAGGACACAAAGGGGGAAAAAGAAAAGTGTCAGCATTTAGGAGCTACATGCCACTTATGTGTTTTACAGGTAGTGATTGTTTGAAGTCACAACAGACCACCCAAAAACTACTTACAACTTGGTTTTGAAGTTCTGATGGCGCCCCCCCCCCGCCCCATAACCACATTTTGGATGCTCGGCATCTTGCCTGCATTTACACCCATTTGCAGCACCTCGTAGTCATGTGACCATAATTTATGACAATTTTTCTAGAAACCGGTGCTTATTTCTGGTTTCCAGCAAAACGTGTTCCATAGTGATCAATGGATTTGCTTAATTACCATCATGTTCACTTAACAACTGCTGCAGAAAAGATCATAAAATCATGTCTGGTGACATGGTGACCTGCTTTATGACCATAATGAATTAAAACTGTAATTGCCAGGGTCAATTACTATCGTAATTTGAGCATTACCTAAACTTCAACATTAGTGTATAATTTTTACTGAAGTATACACATTTTGGACATATTGTCATGGGGGATGGCATGAAAAAAAGGAATTGGCAGGTCGTGTTTGTTACACTATTAAATGTAAGTGCAGTTGGCCCTTATATGTTCTTAGAGTATGAACATGTTTCTGGAATTTTCTTACTTTGTGGCATAATAGCTTGGGGCTGATTCTGTGGTGAATGTGTTTTGATCTAAGGCCCATGATGCTAAATCTATACACTTCATTTTTATTTCTTATTCAAGCTCATAACATAATTCAGTTGCAATTGACTGTACATTCTAATCACCAAACACAGTAACAAAATAGAAAGTATAACATAATTTAACCAAGTAATAAGATAAAGCATAATTTAATTTGTGTGTCTGTCGGGGCGGGGGAACGGGACTGAGATTTCATTTTTCTAACCAGTCCCTAAATACCTCCTAGAATAGCTGGGTCTCAATGGCTGTCCTAAATGCCATAGGATTGATGCTGATCTAATCTCTGTGGGAATGCTGCTTCACAGAAGGAGGGGAAAAAGCTTCCTTTATAACCCTGGATTATAAGACTACATTAGAACAGGGATCCCTCCCTTCCAATGTGATTGGACAGGAAATTCTGCTATGCAATATCTTTATTAAACAATAATTAATGAATAAGTATGACAGGTTTCAGGACAACTGTTTGCAGCAAGCATAATTCCTCTATGCAGTATATGACTTTTTCCATGTAATGTGGAACCAACAGTGTAACGGAGGCTTAAGTAATAAAGATCATGATAATAACATCTTCCAAAGCTTCATCGAAGATCCTGAGGACTGCCAGTGCAATGAACTGTGCAGCATGATTAGAGAGACAAGTTAATAGTCACCGTTTTCCCCATGCTGTGTTCAGTTCCACTGACCTACTTTGCATACAATTTTGATATCATTTAGTTTAGCACTATCTACTTAAATTACACTACCTTTGCAACTTATCCCTCAGATACACATATACGCTCACAAAACACAGCTTTTTCTTCTAGCAAGGCCATAGATCTTTCTCCACTGCTGAACTGAAGTACTCTCTACTCAAAGTATATCAATCTACAGTTAGCAGTCCCCACTGCCGATTCCTATCCTGCTTCTATAACCATTCTCTCGAGTCAGTACTGTCACCTGATTGTCACTGAACTAAGCCTAACAGATTTTTTTTGTATTTTGTGGTCGCCCTTGATTGATGCAGAATAAAGCAAAATGTATTAATTTAAAGCTTGTAATGTTAATCTGTCTCAATCATGAGAACAGATGTATGTAATGTCATGGGGATGACATTAAAAACATATTGGCAGGTCATGTTTGTTACACTATTAAATATAAGTAGAGTTGGCCCTTGTATCTTCTTAGAGTATGAACATGTTTCTGGAATTTTGCTTTTCTAAAAGTTATACAACTAAAAAAAAGCCTAAAGAAAGCAGTAACAAGGTGGGGTGGGTGGCGTCAGCAATAACAAGAATTTCATATGCAAAAACCTGATCATCATGAAACATTTCTGATCCATTTACTGTGAAAACTCAATCTACATAAGAACTCATAGTATTATATACAGTACTATTATATAACTCTTATTTATGTCTCATGTTTCTGTATAACTATCACGCAGTCAGGAAATAGTCAAAAGTTTTAAGCTATTTACATGTTTAAAATATGACATGATTTTATTTGGTGCTCTCTGAGCTTGGTTGTTTTCTTGCAGACATTTCATTATCCAAACTAGGTAACATTATCAGTCCACTCTCCACTGAGAGTAGTCTAATCTTGGTAAAAGTCATGTTCTTATTGGAGCTACAGTGGGGCAAAAAAGTATTTAGTCAGCCACCAATTGTGCAAGTTCTCCCACTTAAAAAGATGAGAGAGGCCTGT
>JANHFQ010002981.1:35931-46261 GCA_032468035.1 Aparallactus werneri
TGGCAACTGGTTCCACCAAATAGGTGCCCCCACAGAGAAGGCCCTCCCTCTGGGCCCAGCCCGACGGCATTCTACGGCCGTCGGTTCCCTGAGGAGGCCCTCCCTGTGACAGCGAACCGGGCAATGGGAAGCTGGAGCCAGATGCTCCCTCAAATAAACTGGACCCTGCTCATTAAGGGCTTTAAAGGTTAAAATCAGCACCTTGAAATATAGCAACTCAGGTGTTACAATAGAGCTGACAAAATTACATACAATTCCAATAGCTACTCAAGATGTAACAACACAAAGGACTAACTGGCAGACAGCAATAAGAGCAGCTACCCAGGATGTAACAACACAGCCAACCAATTTACATACAGTGATAACATCAGCTATTCAAGATGTTACAACACAGAGGACTAATTGGCACACAGCAGTAACAGCAGTTACCTAGGATGTTACAACACAGCTGATTAATCTGCAAAAAACAATCCCATCAACCAATCAGGATGTAACAATATAGCTAACCAACCGGCATACAGCAACAAAGCCAGCTAGCCACACCTCCCCACCGTCTCTTTATAGAGAGATGACAGCTCCGGTCACACAGTATACCGATACAGATCAAACCAATGGCCAGAAGATGATAAATGAGATCTCGCCAAAACGTTGCCACAATTTTCCAAAGATGACAAGGATGCGGGGAAAAAATCTCGATAATTCAGCTTTGTACATACAAACACCCGTGAAAATCTACGAAAACACACAAACGTGCGTGCACACACACATTTGCAAAACCCGACCAATAGCTAAAACAGCTGATTTTCAGGACTAAATTAATGTGCATACAGTATGTTTGGCATGCGCTGTGTATGCATCACCTTAGCCCCCCCCCCCAAAGTCAGCTGACTCGAGTATAAGCTAAGGGTGACTTTTCCAGCACATTTTAGGTGCTGAAAAACTTGGCTTATACTCGTATATATGCTAGTTTTGCTTCTCTTTGGCGTTAAAGATTAGGAAATAGAAATAGTGAAAGTTGTGTAGTCTCAATTTGTTCTTGAAACTTGGAGAGATAACTATGTTTTGTTTTACTATCAGGGCAACTTACTCTGATGGAAAACTGAAGAGTGTTCCAAAACCTTGTGCAGGAAACCAAGGAACTCAGATCACAGTAGGTTACTTCCATTTTTAATGTTTACAATTTTGGAGCAGCCACATTCCCACTTTGTCCGGTATCTTTACAATGCAGTGCTAACTTTATTGTAGTTTATATCACAGCAGGAATTCATCATTATAGATAGCTGGGAGTGGAGGATTTGCTGTGATTAACCTCAAGCATGTTTTTCAAGCAGCTGTTATTGCTGAAAACACATGGAGGGGCAATAACAAGATATCCCCTTTCAGTAACAAGCCTTTTAAATTATAATATTGAAAAGAATGATGTGCAAATCCTTTATAGTACAGGTGTCAAACTCACTGTCATGTTAGTGCACCATGATGTATTGTGATGTTCTCCAGTGTTTATCCTTGCTGGGCTCGGTGACGTAGGCAAATGGGCTCTGCCCCTTCTAGTAGGCAAGTCAGCTAATTTAAGGGGTGGATCTCCTGGATTCCCAGATCCATCTTGCCTTGTCATCGAGACAATGTCTTTTGGCTCTCGGCCAAAAATCCTCAAACTAGACAAAGGGAACTATTTTTTTCTCTCTCTTTCCTTCCTTCGTTGGAGTACTTCATACAACATTGGAACACTCGCCTATCCACCAGGTAGGTGAATGGGCGCAATGAACAACAGGCTCAAGCCTTGCGAGGGGTGGGTTCAGCCTGCATGCCCGTAATGCGTTCGCCCATGAGGGAGACTGGTGGCGGGCTGAGAAGCTGGAATTCTGCTTCCACTGAGCACTGGCAATACGCCATTTAAATTTCACGTGTGTGGGAACCGGCGTCATCTTGGTGGTCCATCCCGTGGCACAGAGCTCGCAGATGTCGTCGTCGAGGGACAGCAGCCTTCAAAGGCTCTCTCCAGCAAGCTGGAAGGACATGAGCCCAACTATGGGGGGAGGTGATTGTCACATCTCCCCCACCTTCCCAACTCAGGGACATTGGCGGATGCCTCTGATTCATGCAACCGAAGGAGGGGATTGAGTTGTTATTTGTATTTCACCCTCCCAACCGCAGAAACAACAGGATTCGTTCCTCTTTGCAGAAGGAGAATGCAGCCTGGCAAGGGGGGCGAGTAAGAAACTTCCCCCCCCCATCACCAATTAAAGCAGCCTTTCTGCTTCGACGGAAGCTATCTGCTTGGGAGGCATCCAACCCTCGATTCTGGTGGCATTCAGATGCAAATTGGTTGCTGTGGCTACCAAGCATCCTTTCTTCCACTAAAGAGATCATGGAAATTGCTCTTGATTATAAGCAGGGTAAATAGATTTCTGAGGGAAGAAAGGGAAGAACCCCCCCCCCCTCACCTAACCAAGGCAAGAGGGCCAGAGCCTCAGACGAGTCCTGTCTTACCACCAGCAAAAATTCAGCTTTGGAGAGGCTGGCAATGTAAGAGAAGATAATCATTCTTCTTCCTTGAGCCGTTCAGGGAAAAATTTGAGAAATGGAAAACCAATCGCTGATTCCTATTCTGGTTGCCCCTGGGGGATCTGAACAATACCTTACAGTCAATACTGAACATTTTATCATGGTTACAGGCTGACAAGCAGATACCCAGTAAGCAGCAGAGGACGAGAGCTCACTCTGCTAACCTATCATCAGTGGCTTCTCTAGGCCCTGAGTCTTCTCCATTACCTAAATGTCCTAGATACGACCCATCCTATCTGGTCTCACAAAGTCCTTTAAGGGGAGACGAAGAGGATGAGGAAGGAGAGGAGCCCTCCAGGGTGCCCACTCAGGATCCTTCCTCATTAGAATTAGGGAAACAGTCCTCCTCAGAAGAGGATTCCCTCCCCACTCAGGGGCAAGCAAGCCGTTTATTCGTGCCAGACTGTTTTAACAAAACCATGTGGGCAATAGTCTTCCCCCTGGGTCTGTCCAACCTAGAGCCAGAGGAAACCGCAGGCCCATCATCCACCAATTCCACCTATGATGCAGACTCAGTTTTCACACCAGAGAAGGAGACCACAAAGGGTATGCCCCTTGCGGCAGCATTCCAAAAGATAATTTTTAAGGAATGGGCAGCACCGGGTATGATAAACTCACAACCCCAGGGCTTTAAGTTTTACAATTTGGTTGGAGACATAGCCAACAAATTGCGCCTCCCCCCAGTAGTTGATGCCCCAACTACCGGCAGCCCTAGGTTCAGCTTCCATATTACCCTCAGATTCAGAGGGATTCTCCAAGAGCCCTCTGGACAAACGGGTGGAAACTGCAGCCAGGAAAACATTGGAGTCATCAGCAGCTTCTCTATGGGCCACCAGTGCAGTCTCTATGGCTTGCAGGGCCATGGTCTTGTGGTGCCAGTACCTAATTGACCAAGGTCAGTTGACAGGTCATGTCCAGAAAGAACTGCGCAGGTTAGCCACTATGGCTGTCTTCGCAGTTGATGCCACAAAGGACACCCTCCGCATGACTGCCAGAGCCATGGCCACCACAGTTCAGGTGCGGAGAAACACTTGGTTGACGAATTGGGAGGTAGACAATTCATCCCAAGGGAAGCTGGCCTGTATATCTTTCAAAGGTTCCAAGCTTTTTGGAGAGGACCTGGAGCCCTATCTCGCAGAAACCAAGGGGAAAGGAAAAATGCTGCCCACACGCTGCAAACCAAGAGGTTTTTCTTCCCAGAAGCAAAAACAATAATCCTTTCGTTCCTTTCGTCCCCAACCCTATAACCAAAGTTCTTCCAGCAGCAACAGGGGTCAATGCACGAGCTGGCAGCCGTACAGGCAACAGCCAAGGTTGGACCAAAAACTTCACCTTCACTTCCAAGGCCTCCAACAACAACAACGACAGACAGTCAAAATTACTCCCGGACAAGGCCAACACCACCGGTGGGAGGTCATCTGGCCCGGTTTGCAGACGTCTAGGACACCATTACCTCAGACCAATGGGTAAGAGCCACCATCCACCAAGGCTACGCCCTGGAACTGACAAGCCACCCCAGAGACAGGTTCATCCAAAGAAGAAGGGTGAGTTACACTGTCAAATACTTGCAAACACTATCCGCCATCTCACACCTGACACATATTGCAGCCATCAAAGAAGTCCCCTCCCCTCAATGGAGGACGGGTATATTCACACTTCTTCACAGTACCAAAGAAATCAGGAGCCACAAGAGCAATCCTGGACCTAAAGTGGCTGAACAGATGGCTCTCACATCCACCCTTCAAGATGGAAACCCTTTGTTCCATCATGAATTCTATAAGCCAAGGAGACTTCATGACCTCCCTGGACTTGCAGGAAGCATACCTGCACATTCCCATCCTGAAGTCCCACCGCAAGTGGCTCAGATTATCTTACAATGGGCAACACTACCAAATTCTGGGCCCTACCATTTGGCCTAGACTCAGCCCTGAGGGTATTCTCAAAGGTGGTAAGATTGCAGGGAATTTCGGTTTTCCCTTATCTGGACGATATCCTAGTAAAAGCCCCATCAAATCAATTCGTGTACCGACACACAAGCCAAACCATCTCGACTCTAACATCCTTAGGCTTCCTGGTCAACTGGGACAAAATCTCATTATCTCCCTCTCAGTCCATCCTTCACCTGGGAGCGATTATAGATTCATCCAAGTTTCAAGTTTTTCTATCCCCAGAGCACAGATCCAAGATCCTCCACCTCATTTCATCGATCTTACAAACAGGAACACCAGAGGTTCAACAGCTGAACAGCCTGCTGGGAATGTTCTCCTCATGCAATGACATGCAGGAGTGCCTTGGGCGAGGTTCAGGTCAAAGACCCTGCAGCATCTGCTGCTACCATACCAGGTCAGCATTGCATCTCACAAGCACTGCCAAGTGGCCCTAGATACGGAGACTTTCTAAGACCTGGAGTGGTGGGCTCTCCCACAGACACTCCAAATGGGCTCCCCCATAGCGGTGCAGGACCACCTAATCCTGCACACAGACGCCAGCCTCCTGGGCTGGGGAGCACATTTGAACGGCCATGCAATACAGGGATTATGGAACCGCACGGAAACCAAATGCAACATAAACTTTCTAGAACTGCACATGGTCTTGCTGGCCATGAAGCAGCTGGAGCCACACCTAAGAGGTGTGGACCTTCTCATATATACCAACAACGTATGCGCAAAAGCATATCTGAACAGACAGGGAGGGAGGAAGTCAAAATCCTTACAGAAGCTTGCCCGGTCTCTGTTCCTATGGGTGGAGACCAGGTTGAAGTCGATCAGGACAGAATGCATCCCGGGCAAGGACAACATAAAGGCAGACTGGCTAAGCAGGAAAACAATAGACAACACGAGTGGCAACTCAGTCCGCAAGTTTTCCAGATCCTCCTCCAACGGTTCAGGCCAGTAGAGGCCAACCTGTTTGCCAGCCACACCAACACCCATCAGGACAGGTTCTTCAGCAGAGAGGCCTGCCCATGATCACTAGGCCTGGATGCCCTACATCAACCATGGCCACAAGGGCTACTGTACGCATATCCACCCACAAAGCTCTTCCCTCAACTGGTCCAAAGACTAAGAAGGGAAAGAGCAGAGGTCCTATTGATTGCCCCCTATTGGCCACGCAGGCCATGGTTTTTCGGACCTCCTGGACTTGTCAATACAGCATCCTCAGCCCCTGCCAATGAGGCAGGACCTACTCCTCCAGGGTCCACTATATCCAGCCACAGCTAGACAGACTACACCTGAAGCCTGGAGGTTGAAAGGCGCAGGCTCCTAGCCTTTGGTTATTCTAGCCCAATAGTCCAGACCCTATTGGCAGGCCACAAACCGTCCACCAACAGAGTATACAACTATAGTTGGAAGGCACTATGCAGATGGTGCACAGGGCAGGGGACCAACCCGGAGAAACTCCAGATCCAAGAGTTCCTAGGTTTCTTGAACTTGGGGTTGGATAAAGGACTTAGCACGACAACGCTCAGATGCCAAGCCGCAACCATCGCCTCAGTACTTGGCTACCCCAAGGATACCAGGCTGGCCTCTCACCCACATACCAAAAGATTCCTAAAGGGAATTAGTCTCATCAACCGTCCCAAGGTACTAAGAGCCCCCACCTGGGACTTCGTCATGGTCCTACAGGCTTTAACGAGACCACCCTTCGAACCCCTTGCTTCATGCGCTCTAAGGGAATGTACCCTCAAGTTAACCTTCCTTCCAGCCATGGTGTCAGCCAGAAGAGTATCAGAGCTGGCGGCCCTATCCATGGCACCCCACCTGTGCAAATGGCACAAAGACAGGGTGGTATTACTACATTCATTCTCAAAGTCAAATCGGTTTTTCACAGATCGGAAGAAATAATCCTTCCATCCTTCTTCCCTAATCCAACCAATTCACAGGAAAGGTCATGGCATACACTAGATGTAAGAAGGGCCTTTGCCTTCTACATACACCGCACATAAGAGTTTAGGAAAACAGATCACCTGCTGGTTTCCTTCCATCTCAGATCCAAGGGCAGCAAAATCTCACCTTCATCCATCTCCAGATGGATCAGGGAGACCATAGGACAGGCCTACAGAGATCAGGGCTTGACCTCTCCGGCAGGAATAGTGGCTCATTCCACTAGAGGAATGGCTACATCTTCAGCCTTGAGAGCCTGACAATCATTAGAGCGGATATGTAGGATGGCCACTTGGTCCACACTGCATACCTTCATACAAGACTACAAAATAGACAGCTACGCTTCCAAGCAAACAGAATTCGGTCGAGGGATCCTGGCAATTGCCGTCCCACCTGGGCGGACAGCCCACCCTCAATAACTGCTGGGTACTGGCCCATTTGCTTACATCACCGAGCCCGGCAAGGATAATCATGGAGAATGGGCAGTTTGTACTTAGGTGAACTTCCATTCTCTGTGAGGGCCTTGCCGGGCTCGGTGCCCCACCCTTCCTGTCCGCCTTGGGGCAACTCTCCTCGAGTGTATATGGTTCACAATATACATGGTGGTATATTGTATAACTACATCACAAGAATGTAATAAACAGATTTCATTCAAGGTCAGAGACCAGAGAACATAAAGGGGTGCACGAGTGTTTACAGTTCTAGCGGGACATGACTCCTTCGGCTACAAAAATTCTGGAAAATCCAGGAGGCTCCACCCCTTAAATTAGCTGACTTGCCTACAAGAAGGGGCGGAGCCCATTTGCTTACATCATCGAGCCCGGCAAGGACATCACAGAGAATGGAAGTTCACGTAAGTACAAACTACCCATTTGCTCTTGCCCCCGCTATGAAATTTGGTGCCAGACCTACTGCCCAGTCCTGGCTACAGGCCTGTGTCCTTGTCTCTTTTTGTGGTCTCACTCCGGCTCTTTCTCTCCCTCCTCTTCCACTCCTTGTCTTCACTCTATCTTCTTGTTCTGATAGGCTTCCTTCTCCCTGTTGATCTTCTTGATTTTTACTCTCTGCTTCCTCTTCACTTTCTCAGTCTTCCATTACTGTAAGATATTGTTCGAAGAACTCGTCTGCTTTTTCTATTTTAATTCTCTTATTCTGCCAGGACACCAAAATTCCTTGAATTTATTTCTTATCCGCTCTTCTTTCCCAGGACCAATTTTATTCAATTTTCTTGCATTCCTTCTTCAAAGTTAGCTTCAAATTTCTCTAGAGGGCTGCAATATGTGGCTCCCAGTACTTTCTGCACTGATGATGTTACTTAGCTTTGTAATGAAATGTCTGCAAGAAAATAACCAAGCTCAGTGAGCACCAAGGTTCATACCTCCCCATAATCTCTTCATGTATAAAATATTATACATAAATAAATCCTTAATTTCTAGAAATCATTTGATCAAATCAGCTTTTTACATTTTGCTGACTGCACAGATTTCCTTTGCTAAAAAAGCAAATACTGAATTGATATTCATCTCAAAGTAAATATGCTTTGAGATGTTCAGAGCATTTGAATACATTTTTCTGGGATAGCAATATAAGGGAGAGAGAATAAAATGGTAATGTGAGATTCTGTGTACAGCCATTTACTGATGCTGGGCAAATCTAATCTAACCTGTAAATTGGCTTCCAAAATTTGGAACTTGAGGCATAGGGAATTGTAATGCAATACATTTGAGAGCAGGAAATGAAGTAAAACTGCTGCAAATTAAAAGAAAAAAAGAAAAAAAATACTATATAAATACAGTACCCTCATAATTTAGCCATTCAGCCAAAATAAGGTATGTTAATATATCACCATGAGCAATGTACCTTTAAGATGGGCATGAGCACTTCAATGGGAAGTGGCCAACATCAGTTGACCCAGGAAAGGGTAACATTGGGAACGGATGCTGCTCAGAAAGCAGATGCTGCTTTAGGGGCTCAGAATATCATAATCAAGCTTTGAGATCTGTATGTTCAAATTACACCTCCACAACCTTTGACACTCCGACCCCCATTTTGGCTGCAGGTGCCTTGTGAAGTGGCTGGAAGTTCGATGTGTTTGTCCTATGTGCAATAAGCCTATAGGAGGTCCCTCAGAGCCTCACCAGAACATTGGAATTCTCCTGGATGAACTAGTGTGACCATCTTCCTGCCTACACCCTCCCCCCCCACACGAAGCCTTTACTGACACTGATTATTGCCTTGGGATTGTGAACTTCAACATGCAGTTACAGTCTGAAATTGTTTCCAAATGGATATTCTTAAAGGCAGCGTGGACCATTCCGAGTGTCAAGATGGAAAGTAAGCTGGCCTTGTTCTCCATCTACTATCTGGGAGTCATTTCTGGGGAAGTGTAATCAGAAGTGCATGGGAATCTTTATTACGAATGACTAACCAACAAAGGACTTTAAACAAGGAAGTCTGAATTTTCCCTGGATGACCCTGGCGAAAAATTTGAGCGCCAGGTTTCCACAACTGGTTGTTGTGATGCCAACTGTGAGATCAAAGTCTTCCCTTTTTCTAGGACTTGCTGGTCAGAATCCACAGATGGCGATATAGCCTCTCTGATTTCTAATGAGACCTTTCTTGTTATAGTAAGTCAGCTCCTGCCATTTGGGCTGTCTTGATTTCTGCTCCTTAGGGATCCCTTCTGCAATTTGAAAACAAGATCTATTGCTGATTTCAGCTAGATTCTTCTCTGCAAAATCTACAGTGTTTACATAAGACTTAAGCAGAAAGCCTCCCCACAGGTTGTAGAAGGGGCACCAGTCAGCTAACACCATCGACCCAGAAGAGCTGCAAAGAGCCCACCTTCTCCAAAATTGTGGAGAAAGGGAGCCACGTTGTGGCATTTAGAGATGACGAAGTGATAAACACTCTTCTCTTAGCTTTCAGAAGATGTGTGGGACTATTTTCGTAAGTGGCCTTTTAACTTTTTTTTCCTATTCTGTTCTTGTATAGAAAAATAAAAATACTTTCTCTTTTTCCTTTTGATTATGTGTTTGCAACATGAGTAATCACTTAGCAGGAAGGAGGGCAACATGTTAAAGAGTTGTTGAAACATTTTTCATTTCCCCCCCAATACACACAAACATAAATGCACCAACTAGGACTATACAAATGTTCAGATATGATACCAAGAAGATACTCTGGAGCATATGGAGGTAAGAACATAGCTATTTACTCAACTTTAATACTCATCCATCTCCAAAAGTAGAAATGCAGCTCAGCTACCAAAATTTCCTACATGAAACCCTGGAAAGCTATGGTTCTAAGTATATTTGCATAATACAGTGACAAACTAAACACATTTTAGCCTAGGATGTTTTGCAAATTCAATCTATGATGGGTTTTCTTAATTTAATGTAATGTACAGAAAATTGGATTAACAGACTAAATTAAGGTTATGTTACTCAAGTAAAACAGCTGTTTTCCTCTAGTTCAGGGATCCTCAAACTAAGGCCCGTGGGCCGGATACGGCCCGCCGACTGAATCTACCTGGCCCATGGCCGGTTTTTGAAAAATAATAATTTTTTTGCTGCTGGGCCCTCCCACCCGCTTGCACTCTACAGCTGCCTGTAGTTGCTCTGTTTGCAGCACAGCTGAGCTATTTTTCCACCTAGGGGCTTCTGCAGGAACTTTGTTTTCTAAAGAAAACAGCTGGGAAAACAGCTGAGGCGGGCTGCCCGCCAGTCAGCTGTGCTACAAAGAGAGCAAATAAAGGTAGCTCTAGCATGCAGGCGAGTGGAGGGCCCAAAAATGTTTTTTTTTTATTTTTGGCCACACCCACCAAATTGGCCAGGCTCACCCAGTCACATATTAACCTAGCCACACCCACCCAGCCAGTCTGG
>JANHFQ010002987.1:28880-39129 GCA_032468035.1 Aparallactus werneri
TGATGCTTCTCTGTGAACCCCATGCCAGTTGGCAGAGCCAGGGTTTCAAGTGTTATTAAAAGGCCGGGAGTATGGAGGCCACACTCACCTCTGTGGAGAGATTGTTCCAAAAAGTGGTAGTAATTGCAGAAAAGACTTTCTTTCTGGACCCTGCCAGTCAAAAATATTTAACTGCTATGACTGGCAGCATGCTGACTGAATGGAACAGGCCAACAGGTAAGTAAAATGTAAATCATAATTCTTGTATTTACTGAAATGTCATCCTCTAAAATATTGGAGCCAAATTTAATCATAGCTGAAGCAATTCCCTTCAAATGAAAAGAGCAAGTCATGATTATTAAGAAGACTCTTTGAGGGCAGAATTAATCTATTATAAATGGTGCTAAAACTAAGACCAACTCTAAAAACAACCACATTTTTTTAAAGAAGATCTGGTCTTAGTATGTAAAATTTGATCTTTAAAAATTGTTCATGTCATTTCACAGACTTAGAGTTAATGGGCTCTGTGA
Source organism: Aparallactus werneri (assembly GCA_032468035.1). Taxonomy (NCBI): domain Eukaryota; kingdom Metazoa; phylum Chordata; class Lepidosauria; order Squamata; family Lamprophiidae; genus Aparallactus; species Aparallactus werneri. Next base: position 29,390 of record JANHFQ010002987.1, read on the forward strand.
TGTATCAAGAATGATTTAATGGTCATTGTCTGATGGTGTGCAATTAAAGTAGAGAGAAGAATTTGGTGATTTTTCAGAGCAGAATAAAGATTTAAAAGTATGCAGTATTTTATTGATTCAAAATTTTAAACTTCCCAATGGCTGAATTTCTTTAAGCAGATTTCATTTAAAAAGGGTAAACATGATTATTGCAACCAAATTAAAATTTCAAGGAGGCATGTATAAGGGAGAAATTGTGAGGAGTTATTTTTAGCTCTTTCCCCAGCAGCAACTGTCTTACAACATCCAGATCCAATTACAATTTGTTTTTTGTTGGGACTGTCTAAACAGATACAGTATAAATTTTGGACACTTGCTGCTACTCATATTGTGGTTATTATTATTTTGCTTCCACAGAAATTAATAAGTTTCAAGAAGACACAGTCAAGAATGTTGCACCCTGACCTGAGCTTGCAGTACAACCTAGTGATTAAATTGTAGCTGAAGGGTTAAAGAGAAAACAGCAATTTAACATTTGTATAGTAGAAGTAGGTTCATTCTGCTGAACTTTAAACATATACTTTTTGAAGCAAATTAATCAAATTTCCTTGAGCAAATGTAATCTGGATCAGTGGCAGTCTAAATCAGTGGTTCTCAAAGTGGGCAGTAACGTCCCCTAGTGGGTGTTGGAGCATTCTAAGGGGGTGTTGGAAGCTCCACATGAAATTAGGGGGTGCCAGGAACCAATCGGTAGGTGGTGGAGGATTCAGCAATGCTGCACCTGCACAATGAGCTTGCATGTATTCTAAGCCTTAGAAGGAGCCTGAAGGAGCGCAAGCTGACAGGCAGAGTAACTAATGGAGAGGGGAAGGCAGGAGGAGGAGGCAGGCAATCAGAGGCAATATGAGGCAATAACTAATATGGGCTTTTGTTTAGTAGAATCTTCCTACAGCAGTGCTCCAGGGCATCAGCTGGACCAGAAAATTCAAAGCTGCGTCTGGAATCCCATGGGATCCATCAGTTGCTTGAGATAGGCTCAATCAAATAGATTCATTTCTCTTCAGGGTATGGTGGTACTAGTTAGCTAGAAGGCAATCAAAGAGTAATAATTTGGGACAGGATCATGGTTGCTATGGAGGCCAAAAACTCCTGTGCATCCCCCACATAGCTGATTGAAACCTCCAAACATCTTGGAGGTTCCACTGTCAGTCCAGTAATGAAATCCACCAGCTTAAGAAGGGATTGTGCTGGACAGAAACCTGGAACCTCCCAACTGTTCCTTAGAGCCCAGCCACAAAGTTTCACGTTCATTCATCTGTAGGGCAGAATCTCTGACAGTCTTCAGAGATTCAAGGTAAAAAATGTCAGCGCAAACCTCCCCACAGTTGTGACTTAAATAAATCATGAAATAATTTAAATATAACCAGAGCTCACCAAAACAATATTTTTACTTTGTATCTACAGCTCCTTACCATCCTTTCCTCCTTTACAGTAAAACCCTTTAATATCAGGATATTTAAGCATGTGTTCATGTTTCACAATTAACTTTTTTTTTGCTTTCCCCTAGTAGCACATTGAGGTTATGTCATAAAACAGAAGCTTGCTGTTCCCAATTTCTTTTTAGTGATTGCTTTAACAATACTAGGTGATTTCCTAGAGTTCCTCCATAGAAATAATATGCAAAAAAAAAAGAAAAATGGACAATAGCGCACCTGAAACTTGTTTGCCATAGCCATGTGACATTTTTACTCAGGTCTGATGTAGTTTAAAGACTTTTATGCAGAATATTATGAGCAGAGCTACAGTCATGCCTCACTTTGCAGGAGGTGGTGAAAGATTAATGCCATGCTGTAACGATTTTCCTCACGTGGCACCCAGAAGGGCAAAACAGTCAAAAGAAAGAAAAGGTTAGGGTGCTGCTTATTTAAATGATAGAACTGCTTATCCCCAGGCCTGGGAGGGGGCAGGTAAACTCTGCATGGAAGAGACTCTTGAACTTTACTTAAATGAAAAAAAGATGATAGGCAGATGTTTCCCCTTTAAATTACAGTTAAAAAGATGGATTGTGTGCATGGTTCAAGGAAAACTATTGGAATGAACAATTTCATATAAATTGCCAAATTTTATGAAAGGGAGAAGCTATCATCACATGGTTCTGAGAAGTTATCACTGGATCAAGTAATTAGAATTAACTATAGAAGAGTAATTGCAAGAAATGGCTTGCAATATGAAAAGGAAGACATGGAGGCATATTTGATTTTCTATTCATCACCCAAAACAAAAATTTGGTTCAAAATGGATTCCAGTGTAGGTGAATTTGACCTTATTATTTTCCAAAGTGAAGCTGGGCATGCTAACTCAGACATACCTAAGAATTTCTTTCTCAGTGGAACTGTCCTATTGGTTATCACACGTGAATTCTCTAAATATAAACAACTTTAAAATGGCAATCACCAAACATTGTGACCAAAGCAAATTCATGTACAGACTGCAAGGCAGACAAAACCTAAACAGTGGGGCTATTTTAAGATTGTCTTGATCAGTGTGAGAAAAGTAGAAAACCCAGGCCAACAAAAAGATAATTTGCCTCTGTAATTTGACACATAAGTATTTGTGATTCAGTAAAGTGCCTGTTCAAGATTTTAAAAGATGTATTAATGTTTCATAATTGCAAACAATTATGACACAGTAATTGTTTTAATCAGTATAAAAGCTAAAGTTTAAGATTTTAAAGTTGTGGTTGTTCCTCACTGTGAGCAGAGTAATGCTATCTTCCTCTTTGTTAACTTCATTTGGATTTGTGTGAATGTTGTCGTGTCAAAGTGTTAGATATTTTTATATTTCTTTTGTTTTGAAATTTTTGACATACATGACATTACAATTTTGAAAATTTGGAAGTTTTAGTTGTTATCATGAAATTCCTTCAAACTGTTTGAATAAGTTTAGAAATTAACAATTAAAGTCAAAGTCTGAAAATCTTCATAAAATAGCTTCACAGAAATGTAATATTCAACCACCAATAATTAGAACTTGCACATGATGCCTCATTATCAAATCTCTTTACATCAAGAATGTTACTTATGAAGTTCTATTGTTCTTTTAAACATGGGAATATTTATGTTTTACTCTGAACAGAAGCTTCTTTGTCTGAACAAGTACAGATAGGAAGAATAGAAAGATCAACATTTACAGAATTGCAGAACTGTGATGAATTATAGTTCCGCAGAAGATTTTTAAATGAAATGTTTTCCAGTTAAGTATCAAAAGCATCAGACCACCTTTGGGTTCAAATCCTAAGCAAGGTGAGACCTTTTTAGTATTAAAATGGGAGACCAGTAAACAGCATCAAGTTTGTAGAGTAGGTGGGGAAGTCCAAAAGTCTCCCAGAAGAAAGCAACCGGAATCTACTTTATTGTTGTCAAGAAAATGATATGGTTGAGTCCAGTCAAGTCTGACTTGTGTCAATTTCCTTTTTTCCTTTTTTTTTAATGTGATTTTGTGTTATATAACATCCATACCAAAATAAATGGCTCAAAATGAGAAATAAATGCAAAACTGAGAAAAGTATTTTTCATTTTTGTGAAAAGCATAAGCTTCTGTTTCTTTGCTTTCTTTACCTGTCACAAGTGTACCTTAATGAATGCTTTTATGGTTTCATATTTTGTAAACCAAACTAAACTCTAAGCAGTAATCTAAGCTACTTAACCACAATGAAAGAAAGTGGTCACTAGATATCCCAAATGTTATCAAATATATATCACATACAAAGAGATCCATATACAATACATTGCAAGTCAATGTGGCCATTTCAAAGCATCAGGAGCTTTCTATTATTTACAGTAGATCAGATTGCTTTGAATTACAATTTTTACCACAATATATCAGCATCATTACCTTTCATTTCCCTTTTTTTGCTCCTATCCTACTGAAATTTCAAATTCCTATAACAATATTAGAATGGATGCTCTTAAGATTAGAATATACTTATCTTTTTCACCTCCTTCTATTATTGGGCTTACTTGAAAATGCAGTTGATTCTAATTATGCCAATCTAACTGCTGACTGAAAAAAAAGTGTTCAGAGGGATGACACTTAAGTGGGGGTCTCTATACTGCTTATCAAATGGTTTCTCAGCCTTATTCAAGTGCTGGTTTTAACATTTGAAGTCTTGCAGCTTGGCATCCATGCACTTAATGCAGCTTCTCTCCTGACCAAAATTAACCTGTCCTGTGGCTTCTCTGAATCCATCCTAAGTGAAATTACAACACTGGAGTTCAGAAGCCCATCTTCTTGATGGCAGTCTCCATGCTATGGGATATTTTACCACTTGCTCTAAATCATGGGTGTCAAACTTGCAACGTCACGTTGCTGGCACATGACGTTTCATGACATTTTTCTCATTTGCGGAGCTGGGGTGGGTGTGGCCCGCGTGTGACACATCCATCCTGGAAGCTGCCAGTTTCACACCCCTGCTCTAAATGTTTACAATTCATAATAATAATACATAAATTGTGTTTTCCCAGGAGCAAGGAGAAAGGAGTTAAATCTTCAACAAACAATACTCTTCATTTGCTTAATGTAGTGCTAGTGTTTTATTTTGTGATATACATGATATTAAACCTTTCTTCACACTTTGTGTCAAGGGTTGATGTAATTGGCTACTAAGAAGAACAGTGGCAGCTAATACCTTAGGCCTGTAAAAAGATTATATGTCAGCTTTTTTTGCTGCTGTTTTTCTGTTTTATCAATATACTTCTTACAAATAAAGTTTCCTGTTTACATAAAAATTAAAAATAAAGATTTCACACTTTATGTAGCTTCCAAATGTTATATGACTCTTTGTGATAAAATATGCATCCATATTCAAGAAAAATGCACAATATAGTATCATGCACTGTATGAATGAATTACGGTAAATCACATATAGTATATATAAGATATCATCTCATTTTTAAAGGAAAATTTTATCTTGTGCTCACTATAGATAAGTAATGACTGAACAGTCCTATCAGTTGTTGATTTGAAAATCACCTTAGGCCCGAAAATCAGCTGATCAGCTAATTTTTGGGGCCAACACATGCACAGTACGTGTTTTCCTACTAGTTTCCCAAATCTTAATAAATGGTTCGGCCGAACCGGGCCAAACTGATAGAAACCCACCCCTGATAATATCCAAGAGATAAAGGTAGAGACCGATTTCAGACAATAAAATATTATCCTAGTATGATTTTGTCAATCTAAACATTAAAATAGGCTAGGAGGTTAACAAAACTAGTCAAGTAGATAGTAGCCACCTCTAGTTCTGAAAAGCATATGCAAGCATCACAATCTTTGTCTATTTTATAACTGCAAACTCTTTCTGTTCTTTTCACTTGAAAAATGAGTCACTCTGTCATGAATGAGCAACACATGACAGACTTATACATTTTTAAAAATCAAACAAGGTAAGAAAATACAGGGAAAATGAGTTGCCAACTCAATTATTATTGCATTGGTCAATTTTATTGCTCATGGGTAGTTGTTTTTTATAAAGAGGGGACATTGTATGACCTCCTTTATGTTTGGCATTTTCAAATCTATCTACTGTATCTCTATCACTTTGTGCTAACTTAAGTTTGGAATGTGGTTCTTTTTTCTGGCCTTTGAAAATTCAAGACAGAAATATATAGTGCAATTTGGATACCCTCATTGCTTGCCCTACAGACAGTACTAAAGAAATTATTCAATATTATCAAGTCATGAGTGATAGCCACTAAAATGCTTAACAGAATCAGTGAACCCAAGAGTACGATTTCATGGCTGGAACCTTATGCATTTTCTCATTTCCGACAGGAGTTGAATATAGTCAATCTGTTAGAGTCAGTGTTCTGGATTATTTACATGGTGTTGGCTCTGCAGGCAAGAGACATGAGTGGATTGCAAAGGATATAAATTTCCATTACAGTCATTTTGGTATTGCTAGGTGCAATCTGGTTCCTTTTTTCAGGGGGACATTTTATCAGGATGATAAGCACATTCAGAGCAAGTGCTTTGCGGATAGTAAATACCAAATAATCCAAAAGCTGACATAGCAAAGCAAGTCTCTATCTCTGACCCTTCACACCTTTAGGGAGACTAAAAACATTTGACATGCATATATATATGAGTCTTAAAGACAAGAACTTGAATAAATCTTGGTTAAACTGAATGCAAAAAGAGATTGAGTCCAATGGATTATTAAACAATAGCAAAGAAATCACAGGAGCCTTATTTATAATTGTAAATAAAATTAACCAATGTATCTACAGCAAATTTTATTTTTAAAAAGCTACTTTGAAATTTTTGATATCCAGGTATATCATATAAAGCAAAATTTGATCATCATTAACAATTGTCTCACATTAAATCCAGAATAAGAATACAACATAAAATAATTCTGTGTAAATGTAGCCTATTGCCAAGCATATGGAGAGAAATGAATGGATGAGGCTTCCAATCAACAAGATAGATTTTGCCAGCAAAATGAAGCCAAAATCCCCTCTGTTCAACTTGGATTTCTTAAAAACAGCCCTTGTGCCAATGAGAAGGAAAGGTCCTCCTCTCCTGGTGCATTAACACCTGCCTTCAGATATACATATATAAGAATACATATATTAAATATTTATATATTGAATAAACCTTCTGTAGAGAATCCCCACATTTGACATAAATGCTAAGGACACTGTAGAAAGCACAGTGTTTCACCACTGCTGTGAAACTAACATACATGCACTTAGTGTGGAAAAGTAAAAGCTACCTTACCTGTCTTTCTGACATGACATAGAGGTAATTATGATCTGTGGAAAAAGCCATGTCTCGGAGGATATGACTCCCATCCTTGAAAATTGGCACCATTTCGTACTGAATACCACCATGAGGAGGCCCATCTGCTCGGATCTAGGAATAAAGTCAGACATACAATAGATTAGTCATTGTTACTGAATTTAAGGAAAAAGGAACTGTAGGCTGATATCACTGTAAGTAGAAACAGAAGTTAAATAGTTTCATACACTGCCTCCCATGGAATCACTTTTTTGAAAGTTTTTTATTTTACTGTAAAATAAATGGCCTAGGAACCTCCTAAAGGACAGCATAGAAATTAAATAAATATCCATCCAATTAAACAACACCCTGTATGAGTTCTGCTGAATGCATGAACAATAAACTGAAGTGATAAAGAAGCCTCAACTTCTCATTCTTTCATCTTAATCCCCAAGCATTCAGCATGAAAGACAGCAGGACTCCAGTGCCATTTCCTATGCAGTCCCAGTTCTAATAAATCAGGGGCCAGATTGCAAAGATACCTCACTTTCTGATCTTCTGCTGAATACATAGAAACTGGGCAGAGAAAGAGTTACAGGGCACCTTAGCAAGTGCAAATTCTTCAGTGTATTTATTTGTCACATTCAAAAATTTCAGGCGGTATTTTCCATGAAAATAATCCAAGAATTTATTTCAGTATACTTTTGCATGTATCTGCTTTTGTCTGTATGCACACACGTGTGTGTAGTTACATACAATCTGAACCAATTATACACAATATATTTATCTGCAGTTCTCATACCCAAGTTGGCAATATAACTGAAGTTTAAGGATAATAGCTATAACCTTAAATAATTACAAGCTAGCAAAAATTTGTATTGCATTATTTTAACAAAACAAAAACTTGGCTCTCACTAGGATGCCAGATGGATGCCTAGGGTGGTCACTTATAATCACTTAAAAAAGGAGAAAATCATGATGAAAAAGAGGACTATCAGATTTTCACAAGTGGCAGGTGTTAATAGTAAGAGTTTATGCATTTTCTTCCATATAAAGTATCTTCTATAAAATAAGATATGTGACCAGTGAAGGGTTTAGTTTATTATCAGTCTCTATCAGCAATCTATAGAGGCTTGGATCACATCCAGCTTTGGAAACCTCCAGTCATAATAAAAATAAAAGATGACAGGGCTTGAAAATAAAATACAGAACAAAAATATTCCCAACGTAAGTGAAACGTAAGTTTAGTGCTTCTTTTTTTGTTTGCTTTTAGAGAGAAATAAAAGCAGAGGTTTAAATTTAATGGTCCCTTCGGGAATGAGTCCTTGGTCAAATTACTTGATACCTTTCATTAAGAATAGTTCTGATCGTTATAAACTTTTCAATCATCAATAATATTGCCGTTTGCATTTTCTGCCTTAGATAACAAAGTCAAAATAATTGATTTAGGGTCTATCATTTTTGTTTCAATGTTATTGCATTTTTATCCACATATTTACTTCACTCCTAAAATTTGCTCTTTGAAGAAAAGAAAGGAAAGAAAGCTGCAACCAGGTTAGGCAGTCCAAGTCCCATGAAGCCATCTGATGGCTTAGTGGTACTCATTGACAGGAATTCTCTCAGTTGCTGGGCAGAACATTGTTATGCAGGAAAGTTTCAAAACATATGGATGCACTACCATACTTGAGATGGGAGCAGAAACTAAACCATTGTTCATCACAAAGAATCTGCCAACTTCAGTCTCATGCCTACTCATAATACCATTTTGCTGCTCAGTTATTTGGTTTTTGATAGTTGTGTTAAGCTCATACTGTATATTAATTTTTTTAAAACATAGGTTAAATCTCCAGAAAAGGAATTACATATTTTAAACTCTAGTTTCATTGTCAAAAACAAATACTAAAGCATAGAAGAGAAGTGTACAAGAAGAAAAATGAGAACACTAACTGAACAAATTTCCCATCGTAAGTAAATAAAAATAATACATGTACTATTCTATTAAAAATGCTGCTTACATCCAAAGAAAGAGGAAAGGTTTTATGGTGCTTAACAGGCAAAGCAACTTTAAAGTCATTTGAAAAGGCCCATATTACTATTCCACTTTACTATTTGTAGGGAAGCTGACAACTCTGTCCCTAAGCCTAAATCTTCCAGCAGTCCCTTTCTCCACCTATCATTAAACCAGCTGTTTGAAACTGTTGCCAAGACAACAGCCTCCAATGTCCTTCCATTAAAATTCCTGATTGTAATTTAATTAATCCTCATAGGCTAGCAGGCAATGTGTTGCTAGGCCTGGCATGGTGGCATAACATGATTAATTTGAAATTTCAGTATTGCCTTTTTTTCAGAAACAGGTAATCTGCAGTTCCCCATAAAATAGGAAATACTGTTCCTCTTCAATTGAAAAAAAATGCTCTAAGTCAACTATAATGCTGCATTCCCCCATCCAAAGCTAGAGACTATCTATAGTATTATACCAACAATGTCAGCTAATCTCTGAGAAGGTGCTGTTTCAAAATACCATTCCATTATTAAGATCTCTCTGCACATTATTTCAAAAAGAGGTTTTAGATGCATTTCAATGCTGGTTCATAGTGACTAGTTTGAATGAGGTTCTCTGGCAGGCACTTCCATGCATCAGATTTGTGTAATTTCACTTCAGATACTTTCACATCAAACAGATTTAAACTGCTTGACTTTATAGTTGCTTTCCACACAGAAAAATGCCTATTTGTAAAAGAATGTACACACATTGGTTAAGAAGTGTGTACATATGTATATATGCATGCATTTGTTTCTTGCCCAAGGAATTCAAGATAGTGTGTAAGTAAATTCACAAGTAAATGTGCAAACAAAGAAATAGAGGGTAATGGCTAAGCAAAGATTTGAACTTGGCTCAAGTGGCGGGGCGGCTTACAGGGGTAGCATAAAAAACATCAATATTATATACATTTAAAATCAAATTAAATAAACCCTGTTAT
>JANHFQ010002987.1:110876-129132 GCA_032468035.1 Aparallactus werneri
TACCCACCTCGAAAGGATGGAAGGCTGAGTCAACCTTGAGCCTGGTGAGATTCGAACTGCAGTTAATTGCAGGCAGCAGTACTCTAAGCACAGTATCCTACAGAATTCACCACCATGGCAGAACAAGAAAAGACAATAAAGCATTGAAATGATACCAGATGAAGATGGTGGAGATTCAAGTATATAATCCTTTCCATAATTGCAGAAAAGGTCAAATAGGAAAGCATCCCATTTCACCTGCATGGACTGTCTTCAAGGTCAAAAATCTGTTTGTGCTTTTTACTATCAAGATCATAGGACAGCATATGTACTGTATATGCCTATTTACTGCAAAAAGATAGCTCAAGATGTTGAGCTGATTGCCTGCTGCATCTGAATGACCTACAAAACCAGGTATGAATCTATTTTTGAATGACTATATATCAAAAATATTCATAGCTAAATTGGACAAGACCAAATCCATTATTATTGTCATTGTTAAATCAAATCTATTTTATTGCTTTGAACTGATCTGCAGAGGTTCCTTACATGGCTCCTTCTCTTCTGTCCCTTTCCTCAAACTCGCCTCTCTCTCTCTTTTTCTTCTCTCTCTCCGCTTTTTCCTCCTCAGAATCCCTTCCCATCAATTCCCAGAAACAGAGTTTATTTCTGACGGGTGATGTTCTCAAATATAGGATCAAGGGTGAGCTTTCCTTTCTTAAAACTTCACCTAATGACATCTTCCAGTTCACTGCTGATATATGGCAGCAGTCTGGCCCTTCACACCAGTATTAAATAAAATTCCAGAATCCTTGATGATCTATTGCAAAGTGCTCCAGGGAGTATAGACATTCATTTATCTACTGCGCACCCCAGTGACAACTCAACTAAGTTTAGAACACAATGCCAAAAGGGAAGTGGAGGAGAACATGTGCAACAGACAGCAAGAATAGGAAGGCAGGCAAATTTGCTATAAATAAGAACAACATAAAAATAACTAGGAAAAAAAAGTTTATCATGTAGGCCTACTTTAAATGCATTCCGGTCTCCATCTGCCAAGTGTGGATAAGGTCACATATGCCCAACCTTAGTAAGGTGTTAAAAGAACAAAACAGATCCAGGAACTTAGACAAATCTTTTATATGCATATACTGTATGTGTCTATTTTTTCTCTCTTCCTCTACTAGAGGAAAGAAAGCAGAATGTTATGTGTATATTGGTAGAAAAAAATTAGAAAGGACAACATTTCCTCTTATCATAATATTTGTTCCTGTTAAGCAATTCCTTTTATTCCACATATAAACTTATTTCATTCAACATAAAGATAACCAGTAGCATTATACATTCATTCTTTTACATAACTGCTATCTTTGCATTAGTCATTGACCTATGTGAAAACCGTTAACCATAGCTAAACATATCCTATCAGGGGAGGTTCTAAATGCATTGTTTTTACTTCAGTTCCAAAGATATGTGTTAGTTTCAGGGTCTCTGTTAACAGAAAGGCTAATAAAACATAAGCATCCCATAGATAATGTGCAGTCCTCAAAATTATTTTGCAGCCTCCAAAGATCCCAAAATCATAAAAATTCATCAGCAATATTTTTCTGGTATTCCTTATTTACCATAACTAACAAAAAATAGGAGCAATGAATCTGTAATAGATGCATTATACCTATTTCATCTATACAAATATAGTTAAATATATATATTTAAACAGAAGTATATTTATGTGTAAAAGGGGCCAAATCCTTCAAAAGTGAAAAAGGAGCTCAAAATCTTCTTCCTCTCCAGTGATACCTTTGTTAAGCCTCAAAGGCTTTTAAAAAAGGAGTAGGATGGTGGTTTCTGATTAAAATAATTCTAGGTCTTTGCAGTATGCCACATAGGAATAACCTCTTTCAAAGGCATCAAGATTTTTTAAAATGGCAATGCAGATGAAAGTACAATTTTAAAAGAACTTGGTGGGGTTTCCCCTCCCAAACAGAATGGTAATTTATATTGGTATTCAAAAGGAAAACATTATCACCCACAAGAATAAGACACTTAAAGGAATGAGCCATTGGCTTCTTATGCTGTTATGAGCAAGCACAGCCTGCAGAGAAGAAAGCTTCAAGATGGAATAAATGAAGCGATAACAGAAGGAAGTGTAGAGTCCCTGGCAGCACATCATTAACCACAGCAATAGGGTGAGCTGGAATGCAGAAATAACCAGGGGCTGAATGTGACCTCACATGGGCAGAGGGGGAGGGAGAAAAGGGTTGCAGAAAAGGAAGATTTGAGAAAGTTGCTACTGCCAGGGCCTCCCACACTGATCTTTCAGGAAAGGAAAAGGCAGCTTCACTGTGGAGCAGGATTTAAAACCCCATTAAAAAATAGCCACATCATAGATCTGAGGCATAGATCGTATCAGTCACATCATGCAATGCCTGTTCCATTATATATCTTATGTAAATTAGTTGCTGAGAATTTTACATCTGACCATTTAGCAACACCAAACATATTCCATAAAGCACTGTGCCCATCCAGGTTAAACCACACATGGCAGGTCATTTCTCTCCTGGTAGAAGAAAGGTCCAGCATTGTCAGAAGTTCTGGCACACATGGTAAGTTCATTCAGACTATGTAGAGTGAAGCTGAAGGGGTGGACGAAAGTCACACTGCCTGTAAACCATCAGCAGGAGAATTCACCCGAACTCAAGAAGAATAAGTGATAGATTTGTGATCCCTCTTTGACCTAAGATTCTGGTGAAACACCTAGATAAACAAAGAGCCCTGACATCTGTGAAATTTTCTGCCCATTAATGTTAGGGTGTGAAGTGTAATACTAACTTGGGGAAATGTTTCACAAAACATTCAAGATCTATGGATGTTTTAGGAACAGCACTTAGGAATAAATATGTTTTCTGTACACTTTTCTTTAACATACTATACATAGGTTTGCATACATCCTTTTCAACTCCAACCAATTTAGAACATCGATTTAAGAAGGCACATAATAACTGCAACACAGTCCCTCCAACTCCCAATTATCAAAGGTGATTTAAAAGGCTGCCTTAGCTGGAAATGAACATCAGAAAAAGCCTCTCAGTTTATATCTCACTAATTGTCATCCATTCCCAGCCCATGCTTAACCAGAGAAGGGGTTGGTTGGAGACATGGCAATAGTTGCCCAAAACAACTGGCTTGAAGAATGGCCTCTTGAAAAGCACTGTCATTTGTCAGGCCTAGCAGCATCACTCTGTCTTCCAAAGCAGCATTTTCACCTCTATAAAAATCAGTCCTTTTCTGGCAAACTGGAGTAACAAGAAGGGGCAAGGATTTAGCCTACATATGGCAGAGCTTAACTCACAGAGAATCTATACACTTTCTCATAGTTCACAGGCTCAAATGAATCCAAAGTGGCTTCACCAGGCAATGCCATTGTAATTGAACAGATTCTATCCAGTATGTTCTTGAGAATCAAGTAGGATTGTTGAGAAAATCAAAGTACAGGAATGACAGCTTCTCATCTCATGGAATCCCATCTGTTTTTCCTATCCGCAGCATATTGCTGACTAGAAGATTTTATCATCTTGTCACATCTCCATCCCCAAAGCCAATTTCAGCACATTGCCAAAGAAAGCAAAGGATCATATGAGAAAACCAAGGCAGAAAGATAAGAATTCTGGGCAATTCTGATCTGAGACGAGAGTTCAACTGTATGCTTTATATTTCAGGAAATGACACATACCAGAATATTTTAAAACAAAAATCAATGTTGTCTGACGGAGACTTCCCAGCTGTGTCCACTGACTGTGCAACACACATGAGTTTTACTTACAATATTCAGGCTACTCTCAGGACTATCATCTTTTGTTTCAAATGGCTGGTGTTTTCAAAGAACTCTTCAGGTTGACCCTGCCCCCACTATATTAGTCCTGTCATTGAAAGGTCATCTCTGAAATCCCCAGAAATGTCACACTGTCATAGGTGAAGAATTTCACCCTTGTTCCAAATCTCATCTGGCAAGAGAGAAAGGGAGAGACGCTCTACACAAGTACTGACTGTAGGTTATATGAGAGAACTGAGGAAACAAAGGCTAAAGGAGGCAGCATTGTTTCTTTAGAAACAGGGTATGTTTGTGTGTAGAATAAAGTAGACCTGTACATTTATTACAACAGTTTTTTCTTAAGTTTGGCAACTTTAAAATGTGTGGACTTCAGTTTCTAGAATTTTCCATGCTGGCTGGGGATTACTTGGAAGTCCATGCCTCTTAAAGATCTCTCTTAAAGGTTGAGAAACATTACAATAATTGGAAAAATATTCAAATAACACTACTTTAGGTGTCAATAATGATAAAAATAATTACATAAACCATCTCCCATTTAACTGAAACTATCAGAAGCTGTTTGGAAACACTCACATAATGGTGGAAACTATAGTTACAGTTGAGCTCATAGCTTTAACTATTCATTGCTTACTTTTGAGGAAAAAATGTGTTTTTTATTTTTCAAAACTTTGCCCAGCACACTGAGTAATTCCTCATTTCATATTCCACTCTGGCATATTTAAGACTATATACACTGGGCAATTTGTTTCAACATGTCCATGTCCAAAGAAATTATACCTCAACCAATTTTTTTTAAAAAGGGCTAAAGCGCCCCAAATAAAATCATAGTGCAGAACCAAATAATAAAAAATGATCGAAGACAAATAAGGAAAGGGTTACAGCAGTGTTTTTCAAGCTTGACAACTTTAAGAACTGTATACTTCAATGCCCAGAATACCTCAACCAGTCATGTTGCCAAGTTGAGGAACACTGGGCTAAAGCAGAAACAAAAAGGCATTTATTTCTCCTGTGTGCATCAATGAGTGGACAAGTTCACAGTGAAGATGATCCTGGGATGCTCTCATCCACTGGGAGTATTTCAGACAACAATAAATAACACTCTTGACTATACACAAAAGAGCTCTAGCTGGCTACTCTTTGGACATTGCTGAAGTACAATTATAGGCATCCTTCACCACTGGCCAGGCTGTTTGCACTGGCTGGAACATATGGACAGCCAAATATAACCACATTCAGAATAAGAATGTATGATCCCCTCCTGATTATGTCAAACTCGATGTTGTATTCATCTTTGTCTAGGTCTTTCAAAATAATCACACAGAAGGTATAAGTGTGATTATAACTTGTAATCTGAATAAGTTGTTAAGTCTACAAGCTGTATATACTATTTTCAATTTTTCTCACCCATGCTTTAAAAATATATATATATAACTGTTTATAAAGAGTAGCCAAGTAACATCCCCATGTGACACATACATTCACATTATTCTTTAAAAAACTATTTAAAGCTAGATTCTCCATGAGATATGGAATTTGAAAAATATACTCGTAACAAAAATATTTTTGTTAAATAAGATTAGGTATCTGGGCTGCCCTATCACAAAAAGAGCGGATGCATGTATATCTGCACCTAATTACACTAAAAACTAAAATAATAAAGCAGGCCTCTGCCTAATATTATAATGCAACATTTGTGCTTTTGTATTTACATGGTCATGTTGCACACAAGTACATATTAGGTAGAGTTTGTGCCATGATATTGCAGCACATGTTTCATCACTTGTCCCCTTCTCTCCCTGAGTGACAACATTGACTACTATCCATTCAAAGTTTTTTGGGAATTTTGTTTAAAGGAACTAGTCAGGACAGCCTGAAGGTTGCTTCTGCCTCAAAATTATCATATCAGTGATACTGTGTATTGCATAAGCCAAATGGATAAGTTTGAAGTTTTTCTATAATAGGGGTGTCAAACTCTATTTCATTGAGGGCCACATCAGGGTTGTGTTTGAACTTGGGGGGATGGGGTGAGCGTGGTCAGGGTAGGCATGGCCATATCAATGTCACTCATGTCAGGAGAGTCTGTGGTGGCCCAAGTGGTCAGCCAGCAAAAAATTGGGCTTTTCCAAGACAGCCCTGTGGGCCAGATCTAAGCACCCCATGGGCTAGATCCGGTCCACAGGCTTTGAGTTTGACACCCCTGTTCTAGAAGGATCCTAGGTAAGTCACAATTTCTAAGTCACAATTTTTAAGATGGTCACTTATACTTCAACAAAGAGGAAAAAAAGGATCACCACAAAAGAAGGTGTGGCTCTTTCAAAATGATGCCTACTTGCATGTGGCTTTCATATAGAAAGGACATGCTGCAGATCAGTTACTTCTGGAAGGTTATTTATGGAAAAGGTAAGTTACCAAGCCATGATGGGGATAGGGATGAGGGAATCACAGGACAGGAACAGGCCCAAGGCCTGCAAGAACTCGGTTGGGTGGGATGGAGGGAAAGTAGCCTCCCTGCAGTCATTCATATGGGTGAGCAAATTGCTATGCCTCTGAGTTTTATTCATGTGACTGAAAGGATACTGCAGCAGCTGTAATTTTGGCAGGAGTCATGTCCTTCAGTGCTATTGTAATTTTGAATGGTTACTGAATGAATGATCATAAGTTGAGGACTACCTTGTTCACACTTACCTACAGGTTCTTAGCGGGGGGGAATCAGGTCAGTGTATTAAACAAAAAGTATTTCAAAATATGGTCTATGATGCTTCTGATTTCCTTCCCTTTCTTCCTGTGATGCAAAGCAAACAATCCACTCACCTAAAGATAATGGTTCTGCTTAGCATCAGACTTTTACCCAGTTTTTCCTTTTCAAGCCCAACCTTCAAGATTCTTAGCTAAATTTTTCCTCCAAACTGGTTTTCTCTTAGAATAGTTGATTAAAATGACATCAATTCCAAATAGCATTGGGCCATGGAGAATTATTGTTAGTTGCCTTGTCTTTTTTAAGCTAGTGACCAGCATAAGAGATGAACTACACCTCCTCATCTTTCTTGCTGCTCCATTCTCAAACTCAAACTGTTGCGACTTGAAGGGAAAAGGAAAGTAAATATTCTTGTTTCAGGAAAACTTTCAAACATGACTTTTCTTCTATTTCTATTTGCAGCAAGGAAACAGTGGTCCTGGCTTCATTTTTGTCCCTGTGATTCTGATAAAGATAGCTATTTTCCCATGATTTTAAAATGGCTGGGGGGCCGAGACTGAAAACATGCCACCTCACCAATGCAGATTAATATAATTGCTCTACACTAGTTGTGTCATAATGCTATATTGCTTGTCTCTCAGCATCCTTCCACATCTGCAATTGTGCTTGTAAAGATTTCTGGAAATTCAAAACTAAACATTTCTGAATAGCACCAAATTGGAAGAACTGCTTTAAGATGTTGCAAAAGCCTCCCTCCCCTTTGCAGTAGTACAGATTTGCCACAACTATTCCACTGGAAACTTTCCCATGTAATTCTTCCAATAAGCTCAGAAAGTCTGGATGTAGCACATTTCAAATTCATTCACAGCAGATGCTTGTCAACTCCTGCTTACTCATCACTTGGCTAAGCAAGCCGTATTTCATCTTCAGGAGCTAATTCTGACTCCTTCAACATTTTTACTGCTTGCTTGAATCCTCTCCAACTTGGAACATCACAAGAAATGTCTGGAAATGAACATGGTAATAAAAATGCACCTCATACTAGAGAAAGTATTGCCTCCTACATTTTTTTTATAGTGGGATGCTTGCCATGTACACCCAAAATAGCAAGATAGTCTATTTTTTTAAAATTAGTAGTCCACAATACCAACCGGACAAGCTAAAATGTATCTAGATATAATGGGTGCATTCAAACATTACTTAATTATACAAAACAAAACAAATCATTATAGATCAGCTAGATATATGATCCTAGAGAATGATAACCTGACTGATAACCATTCCTATCACTCTACTCTCTTCTAATTTACATACTGAAGAAAATAATTTATAAGACCCAGTGAAGTGTACATTTTCTGTAAATACTTTCCTTTAAAATAAAATTTAGAAATCCCTGCATACTGTACACTTTGTATTTTTCTTGCAGTCATTATTACTGTGTATTAAAAAAATCCAGCTACTGTTTATCTAAGATAAACTTTTATTCATGCAATCTAGCCAAAACAATATTTTCTATCTTGGTATATTTATTTAATTCATAGGCTCTGATTGTGTATTCACTTTTCCTGGAGTAAATCCCACTGAATTCACTGAGTAAGTAGATTGCAATACAGGTGGACAATGCACACACACAGAGAAACACACACAAACAAAAAGGACATACACTTCTGTTACAATAGGATTGAAAGCAAGCAGTGCCTTCTAGACGGTAAATTGATTTTTAAAAAATGTGTTTGGGACCTTCTGAACTCCTCATGTCCCAGGAACAGCTTAGAATGCCAAATCAGCATATACATCAGCAGCAGCCTATCTGTCTAAAAGTTAAAACAGTGATTGAAGGCTATACTTGAATACTATTTCTTACTCCTCCCTTAACAAGAAATCTTGGCAGGTCTTTCCTTTGCTGGCTAAGTGGAAAGCATCATCTTTTTATCCTGACAATAGAACACAGAAAGAGGAGAGCAACACATCATTTTTAGCGGAAAACCCATTGACCTTTTCTTAAAATTCCCTGAAGCTCATTCTTCATGCATACATCCACAAGTAAGTTGGTTGTAACAGCTTCTTTCTCTCCTGAGGTAACTACTGTACCCTTTCTATGCAACTACTGTAGATACAGTGTTGTGAAAGTAAAAATGAGTTCTGCCATCACTATACTACCAAATGCAATGCCAAATCCACTGCCAATAATAAGTTAACTGCCATAGCAATATGCCATGGTTTATGATCTGTGATATAGATTTCATACCTGTCAAGTAAAAAAAGTATTCTACAGTCATCATCATCATCATCATCATTAACAACAACAACAACATCACCATCATCATCACTATTGGGGCACTACATTAGGGTGTTTGTGGGCTCTGAAGAAGGTGAAAACTATGCCAGATATTCAAACATACTGGATGGGTCAGACAAAGAGAGTCAGACAAAGAGTGTCTCCCACATAAACAATATGCTAAGATGTAACTTACAGAAACTTATACCCAATTGGTTGTCACTTGGCTCAACAAGACTCACATTAGGAATTTCTGATCATCTGGAACTTGCCAGGGACCAGCAACTGAAGACTAATGAAAGAAACGTTCTTACAAACATACAAATACTGAAAACAAAGACATAATGATTTGCTATTATAAATCAAATCAAGAAGAGGTTTCTGAAAAGAATGCACCAATTCTAAAAGAGCAACTTCAAGAATCAGAAATGACAGAACAGATGCTAGCAGATCAGCACTGATTTATAATATGAAATAAAGTGCTCACAGAAGTACAATTGGAAGACCTGCAAAGGTCTACCCAGGTCTAATAAACTGAATCTTTGCCAGAAATAGATCAGACAATTAGACAAACCAGGAGCATCAGTAGCAGAAGAAACCAGCATTGTGATTGATGTATTTTCACTCCCAAACCAGAGAGACACCCACTTCTCTTCAGAAAGAATAAAGTTGTCTAACTTAGTGTTTTTCAACCAGTGTTCCGCGGCACACTAGTGTGCCGCGAGAGGTTGCCTGGTATGCCGTGGGAAACATTGAAAAATTCAATTTTCAATTTTCCTCTTACAGACTAGTGGGTCAATATAGGCACAGAGTTAAATTTTTTAACATTTTCTAATGGTGGTGTGCCTCGTGATTTTTTTCATGAAACAAGTGTGCCTTTGCCCAAAAAAGGTTAAAAAACACTGGGCTAGGTTGTATTTCATCCAGGGATATTATGAATTTAGCTCCATTTGATTGGGATACTTGTTTACAAAGCAGCATCAAAACATAAATGTCCAGAGGGTTGTGTGTGTAATTTCCCAATGCATATTTTACTCCATTCCAATTTTAAAAATGCCATCTGAAATAGTAAAATAGGAAATAAGTCTGTTCTGCTATTGGGCTGATTGTGCCAGATTGTGACTATTTATAGTATATTTGCTAATTTCTCTTTTATTTCAGGATGTTTACATCTATTGCCTATTTTGGCTTATCACTCAGCACCCCCAATCTGCATGGAGATGCCTACTTCAATTGTTTTCTCTCAGCAGTCATTGAGGTCCCAGCCTATGTGATTGCGTGGCTCCTCCTGCGGGTCTTACCTCGACGTTATACAATAGCTGGCACCCTCTTCTTGGGAGGAGGGGTTATTTTATTCATACAGTTAGTACCTCCAGGTAAGATGTGTCTGTGTGTGTTCATTCATTCACTCATTTCATTTCATTTCATTTATGTTGTAATTGTCAATACTGTATGTGGAGATGGAACAAGTGATAAAGAATTATTTTTTACACCTACTGTATATCATATGGATTCTCAATTTTCTATTCCAGGAAAATTCATTAAGATTATGTATAGATAGAGATCTGCAAGATAACATTACAAACATGATTACATGGTAGCAATAACATTCTAACATCATTTCCATTTTCCCTGTGCAAGATTCCTTTAATTACTCATGACTCCCCAAGTGATTTCAATTTCAGTGTCCTGGGTTATTAAATGTACTGTAGATGAGTGGTAAAAAAAATGGCTAGAAAGACTACCAGTGAGTTACCAGTATATGCTCTTAGAGTCTACCATCCTGCCTGCAGTTTCACATAGCTGCAGTTGTGGTTTCACCTGGGTAGCATCTTTATGAAGCAGTATTGTTTGGCTAGCTACCGTATATTGTATGACCAATGCCTGCATTAATTAGGTAATTTTTGCCAGCAATGATTTTTCTCCCTAGCCTCTGATAGCTTGCTAGTACCTTTTTTATGTTATGCAGCCATGAAGACGCAAGATGGTTTGGTTATTTGTGATTGATTAAGTGATCTTTCACTCTTCCACAGTCACCTTTGCATGCATACCCACTTCTGTTCGGGAGATGTCTATATTAGTATCACGATTCTCAAACATTTTGTATCAGTTTTCATGGAGAATTCATGGCATGATACGAATTAGGCTTTAAAAGCATGTCTAAGGAGGTTTCCAGCTTTCTATGGCAGGTGGACCAAGGCAGTCATAGAATGGATCCCACTTGATTAAAAAAAGCATCCACAGAAGAGGCTTTCATCCTGCAGTGCATAGACAATGGCTAAAATGATGATGACGATGATGAATTGAGGTAAAAGTAGGACTTGTGCAAAGTTGATTAATAAAAGAATAGCTGAAGTTTTGTTTCTTCCTTAACTTCTTTCCACAGATCTCCACATTCTGTCTCTCATCTTAGTGATGCTGGGGAAATTTGGGGTCACATCAGCCTTCTCCATGCTTTATGTTTATACTGCAGAACTCTACCCAACGATAGTAAGAAACATGGCAGTGGGTTCTACTTCCATGTCATCCCGGGTGGGCAGCATTATTGCACCATACTTTGTTTTCCTGGGTAAGAAATTTATCATTTTAAATGTGCTCTAAATAAAATGCTCCCTAGTTTAGCTTTGAAACAATGGAGAAATACTCAGCAAGCTTTTCTGTGGCCTCATTAGTCCTGTGTTTATTTTATAGGCTTAACTCACATTGTCTTTCAAAAGACCTAGATATTCAGTGCAAGCCATCGTTATTCTTCTAGAAGCACTTGATTCCTAGATCTTTTCCAGTGATGGATTATAATTCATGGCCAATAATTATTACTGGTAGTAGAGAACTATTTGGGGATAGTGGTTACAGGTACCAGGCTCAGAAAGGAGGAGTTCTAGTCCTTCCTTAGGCACAAAGCCAGCCTGATGATCTTAGGCCAGTAACTCTCTCAGCCCTAGGAAGCAGGCAATGGCAAACCATTTCTAAAATATTGCCAAGGAATTAACACTGATTTAAAGGCACAACAACAACAATTCTTAATAAAATTACCAAGAAATATTTTGTTGCATAATAAGCAATACTGAAACATGGATTTCAAATGTATAGACATTAATTGTCAATCATTCATAAATCTTACCTTATAAATCACACTCTAAATGTCTGACTTTTTAAAATCATACCTTCTATCTAATACCAAGATAATGTGCAGCAAAAAAAACTTCAATTAAAACATATCATAAAATGTGATTCAAAGGAGCAAAACCTTCACAGTAAAATCACATGACAAAAGTAGCAAAACACTGTGCAGATTGGATAGTGCAAAATAATATGATTTTAAAGTAAAGATCACGAAAGATTGCTGTTAAGGTTAAAAAGAATACATCCAGATAAAATCCAGGAGGAAAGGACAGGAATCAAATAGATAAAGGGATTAATTAATATTGTAATATTATGTAATAAACCTACTTTTTATGTTTTACCAGGTGCCTATGGTAAATTTCTGCCTTACATCCTCATGGGCAGCCTAACGTTACTGATAGGGATTCTCACCCTCTTCTTACCAGAAAGTTATGGGAAACCCCTGCCAGAGACATTTGATGAGATGCAACAAATTAAAGGGTAACTTGATTTTACTGAAATAGAATTCCTTACTGTATTTCATAAAAAGGCATTGTGTATGGAAACAGATATGGAAAAAACAACAGTAATTCATTCAAAAGATCTAGAGTTTCCAACCTCGAATTGGTATGCTAAAGAATGCCAACAGACAGATAGTAACTGATTCAGAGGGAATCAAGCAAAAATGGAAGATTAAAATTCAGAATGTTATGCTGACCAAGATACTTTAAAAATAATTTTCTACTTATGAGAAATGCTTCTTCCAAAAGATAATTTTGATCAGCATTCT
Source organism: Aparallactus werneri (assembly GCA_032468035.1). NCBI lineage: Eukaryota > Metazoa > Chordata > Lepidosauria > Squamata > Lamprophiidae > Aparallactus > Aparallactus werneri. The sequence continues at coordinate 123,553 of JANHFQ010002987.1, forward strand.
GACCATTATGAAATCAAAAGCTTATAAGAACTGATGGAATATCTATATAAATATTGTAAACAACAGAAGAATAATCAGTAAACATTCTAATCAAACTAAGCCACCCAATCTGGAAATTGATACACTGGTCCAACAGATGGGAAGAGGTCATTCTACCAATAACAAGGAAAAGAAGCTTAACAGAGTTTATAAACCATTGCAAAAATATCCTTAATTTCACATGTTACTAAAACAGTGTTAAGGATTGTGCATTATAGCCCAACTTGGAAAGAGAAATACCAGATGTTCAAGGTGCTTTTAGAGACATTATTATTACTCATGCAACTGGATAATTGAGAATGCCAAAGAATATCAAAAAGAAGCCAATAAGTGCTTCATTTATTATAGAAAGCCTTTGATCGTACAACTACATCAAGGTATGGAAAATGGGAATCCCAGAATATTTAGAGTCACTGAAGTTGTTGGGTAGGCAGCCAAATGAAGGAGCAGTGTAACATTGATAATTTTGATTTTTTTCAGTTTGGGAAGATTCCTGAAGATATCATGGATAAGAAAGAAAATGTTATCATACAGATAGACCTTGACTTAACAATCATTCATTCAGCGACCACTTGAAATTATGATGGTGTCAAATGAAAGGATTTACCACCTATGCCTGAACTTATGCCTGTTGCCGTGCTCCGATGGTCCCATGATCAGAAGTCAGGCACTTGGCTGACTGTATGGCCATGGGGTGCTGCAATTTCCCTAGTTCCTCCCCCCAGTTTATGAACTTTTGGCTGCCCTGCAGAACAGCATTCATTGGCAGTAGCTCTGGGGCTGGGCCTGAAGTAGAGGCTTGAGGCTTTCAGCAGTGTCAGACAGCTGCCACCACCCCCATGCCTGGACTTTTCATGGTATTTGGAGAAGGAATTATATGCAGAGTTTACAGAATGAGACTTCCATTTTAGCACCCCATTCTTGTAAGGCCTCCAGGTCTCCAAAGTATGTTTTTCATTCAGTTTAGTGGAAATAATTTCCTACTGCCTGTCTTTGGGGCTGTTAATCAGAGCCGCCCCTTCCTTAATAGTTCACATTTATGCCAAAAGATATTTTGATAAGGCAGCATTTGGCAAGTAAGAAAACTGTTTGCTGCCATCATTTCTAATGTACACTATTTCCTGTTTGTTTTTAGGTTAAGCAAAAGAAAACATCTCTACAAGGTAGAGAATTCAGAGCAAAATGAACTGACCATCAAGAATATGACATCATTGTGATCGTATCAATTGAATGGAGGAGTTTGTGGTTAACCGTATTTCTAGAGATATATGAAAGTCAACAACACTATTAGACTTTTCCTAATGATCCTGCGGTTCTCAAAACACTGATGTACCAAATATGTGGAATTCTGTTAAATTGCTGTGTTGGCACAAGTTACTTCTATCAGTAACTATTTCTATTCTTTGGTTTGGGATTTGCATTTTTGTGAGGTCTTGAATATTTTCATCTCTTCTTGAGGTGCCGGCATTATTTTATTGTTCTATGTGTATTTATACTTTATATAACATTTTAATTATGTGTTCCTTGAACTCCAAACATCATTTTTAAGTATTTTAAAGTGTGGATTAAGATCTATAATGTTACGCTTTAGAAAATAAATGGCAGAATTTTTTGTGGATAGGGCTGTATCTTCTAAGGCTCGTTTGAAAAATCTTTAAAGGAAAAATTGACTATAATAAAACATAACTTTAAACTTCAAACCCTAACCCTAACTAGTTTACGTATTAGAATTAAATTATAACTATATTTTCCTCTCATAACCAGAAAATAGCTCTGAAAATCCAAAATTTAAAATTAACTATCATTGGCTTCTACCTTTTAGGAAATTTCCTGTCAAAGAAAGAACAATGCACACAGTATGTAGACTGGGTTTCTCCACACTTTGCATTCTAGATATTTATATGATTAATTAATTCATTGGGCCCAAATACAACTCTTTGTTTATTTTCTTCAGTGACAAATATAGATCAGGTGTTATGTTATATGTAAGTCAGCCTGCCAGAAGAAACTATTATTGAAATTGGATTTTAAAAACATTTTATGTGATAAAGTATTAAAGATGATGGCTTGCATTAGCTTGTCAGCAAATCCATTGCTGAGAAAGTCATATGATAATGATTAAAATCAAGTATTCAGACAGTTAGGTCTTTATGTATAGATCACAATTTGTTACCCATTTAACACTAAAAATTATTTATCTTTTATCAACAAAGTCATATGCCTACATCTATTTCTTGTTTGAAAAGCTTAAAATGGCATTCTATGAAAATGTAAACTTCTGTAATTCAGATTTTGCCTGCTTCATGGGAGGAAACTGGCTTTCCTGCTTTTACTGCCGAAATACCATTCCTAGTTATACAGTATATTAATCAGATTTAATTCATTAAAAAGTATGCAACCCACTTATCTTAAACATCAGAATCATAACTGTAGCAAAACTGCACAATATGCTTTGTTTTTGAACATTCTGAACATGGCATGCTTTGGTGTACTACTACTGGTACAGAACAATTTGTTTTATGACCAATCTTCTCCGATGTGATCATCCCAAGATAATGCTGACTATTGATGAGAAGGATGGAGTTTATATTCTAATACATCTGATGGACAAGACTATCTTGGACATCTGTGAAGGCTGCTTTAAATTTTACTTAGCAAAAGTTTTAAATATGACAAAGTCTTTATAAAAGCAGCTTTTTCTAACCACTCCTTTGAAAACTAAAGATTAATAACTTCATATTCTGTATGAAGCATCTGTATCTACCTTGAAAAAGAATGGCAAAGGACCAAAGCAGCATTTAAATCAACCCCTGACTTTCAAGTGACAAATTTAGGACTAGTATCTCTTGTTCCTTGTAGGAGAACACTTTGCCTTATGAATCCTGTGCAGTGATGCTAACATAATAATAATGTATGCTATGTTCATTTCTTTTTCAATTCTTTTATGGTTCTGGTACAAATCATTTCCATAGTCTTTAACATGACTCTTCTAATATTCAAGTTATTTGTAAGATTGCCAGGTTCCAAATCACAAGCTATAACTGTGGCTCTACAGTGTTTTCTCAGGTTTTTACCTATGGCAAACAGGCAGGATTCTGAAACACCACTTACAAAAAAGTTCATGCTAATAACTTTCTCAACAAAAATCTGTCAGATAAAATTGTTTAATAATGTATTGTAATCTGACAATATATTATATATAAATATTTTAAACAAAATAATAGATTCCTATACAGTTTTACCTTGTTGTAATTGTAACTATTTCTAAAACAATATTTGTGGTACTTTTTTGGAGAATCTAGTTTTGTGAGAGGTTTTTCATTGTTTAAAGAGTCTCTTGATTTTTAGTTCAACACTGTCCAGTTTAGAAAGCTGCACTTTCTAGAAGATTGTGACTTTGTTTTTAATTTTTGGAGGGATCACTACTCTAAAGACTATTACAGTATTACCTGACGTAGTGCAAGTTGTAAAGACATTTTAACCTGGTATATCCTTAATTTCTTATAATATAGCTGCTTTCATCTAATGAGGTCCAATTTACCGATAGTAGTTGAAGAAAGCCTGCTAAAGAAAGCAACAATTGTATTTCTTTTTGCCTTTCATTGCTAGGTAGTTGAAGATTTATAACTTCCAGGCTTTTTGACATATTACGTTCTGCAATATTGATCCTATAATTACTGCATCAAAATATTTTCAGTAAAATGTACATTCTTTGCCAATATAGACTTTTCTCAGGGATTTTTCACATAATGATTGCAATCTTCCAAAGACAGGAAATGGAAGGAGGACCATTTGGAATAGAAGAAGGCCAGTCATTGTCACATTTTAGTCCTTCCTTTACTCTTTTTTTCTGTAAAACAATTGTGGTGCTAGCCAAAGTTTTAATTATGTCTCCTGGTAGGCAGTATGCACAATTTTGTTTCATTCAGTGAAACATATTCACCGGTCATGCAAATAGGGAATCAATACTTCAATACAGCTCCATTTTTGCTACTGCCTTGAAAGACATTAAAAAGGAAGGAATCTGGCTCTTATTAGGTTGCAATAAAAGGCTACAAGTTATAAATCAGGCTGAACAAATTCCATTTAATAGTTAATTTTGTAAAGTGCCTTGTAGTCATGTTTGGTGTTCCTTATTTTAAAAAAAAGACTGAAGTTTCTCAGTTAACCAAAGTGAGTTATCTATTCCATGTATCGCCTCTAACAGTTCCTTTAGACGTGTTTTGCATTGCGCTTATACTGTAATTGATAATGTACTGAATATTGATTGGAATCAGGTTCTCCAGTTGAAGAACTGGTTTTGTAATTAGAAGGGGGAAGGAAGTGCAATGGTCTTTCCTATTGGAGGATCCTCAGAGCAGATCGAGACAAAGGTGTAAGGCAGAGAGGAACTTCTATCTTACAAATTTATGTTCTATGTTGGACTAATCACTGTTCATTTGGATTGTACCAATTTGTATAAAGTTTATGGAATCTGTCATGTACCACCCTGTAACAATATCTTTATTTTCTTCATTGCGAATAGAAACATAAACAAAACCTTCAAAACTTATGCTGAGTTGTTTTCTGTGCTTGAAGAGTAAAAAATTATGTGTGCATAGTAATATAAAAATACATTTCCTTCAGATACTGATGACATTGTCCTTATTTAGTACAAAGAAGTAACAAATCAATAAGAAACAAGAATATATGCTGTAAGACAGAGGTTGGGGAACCAATGAAACGTAGCCTGAGAGTTAATGCTGATTTAGTATTAAATAATACTGATATATCAATAAATATGAAAATCACCTTAGGACCATTATGAGGGAACTGCAATCAATACTGCATTATAATTTCAAATTGGAATAGGTTATTTTACACAAGTAATAACAAAATAAAGCAGCCATGATATCCCAAAGCAAACAAAATACTTCGAACAATTATCAAAGTTGTTAAATATTTTTGGTTCACATCAATACTTTTCAAGATCAAAAGAATGAATGCATGTTACATTTCTTAGTCTGTTAGTTATTATGTGATAAATGTGGCAATTTATCATGTGACATTCCAGAAGAATAACTGGATTAGTCTGCTGCACCACAAAAAGATTAAGAAACATGCAATTTTAAAGATTTACTGATTTAGCACTCATGTATACTTTGCACAAATTTATCAAAACTGCAATCCCTAAATTAAAATTATACGAATCGTACATACAACTTTTTTGAAGACTAGATCTCTTTAAAACAACAGACTGATCTGTGTCTCAAACAGATGTACAATACATTACTGAATGTGGAAGTATTTCAGTCTCAAAGTACTTCACTTGAGTTCAAAACAGGTATCAAGATGGAAATTATGTCATTTCAAGGCTGAAACTTTCAGAATAGTTGAAAATCATCTATTCTGAATTTTGTGCTTCACATTTTAGGCAACTGTATCCCCCAGTAAAAAATTTAAATATACATTCTTGCTTTGAATAGTAAAGGTAAAGGTAAAGGTTTCCCCTTGCACATACGTGCTAGTCGTTTCCGACTCTAGGGGGCGGTGCTCATCTCC
>JANHFQ010002993.1:47566-57657 GCA_032468035.1 Aparallactus werneri
TCTATCTATCTATCTATCTATCTATCTATCTATCTATCTATCTATCTATCCATCCATCCATCCATCCATCCATCCACCTCTATTAGATTCCTTTAGCCACCCATCTCAGCAAATGACTCTAGTTTTGACTTATTTATTAGGCATAGATGCCCCTTTTCCTGGAAGTTCCAGATGCTGAATCTAGTATCTCCACTTTCCATATCAAAAACCTCAAAACACAGATTGGGCTGCTTGCTCTTTCTCAGCCCATAGGCACCCAGGGAGCATCCATGACTGAAGTGGTTATGAACTTGTTTCTTTCCAGTCCATTTACAGCTGTAGTATACTGCAGAACTTGAATCCAATACCAATGTTATATTGATGACCACATTATTCCAATTCTGCCAACTGGCTCCCTCATTTATATTCATATTGTAGCTTCAGAAAGCCAAGAGCCCAATCAAGAAGAGCCAAAGGCCACTAGCAATGGAATTATTGATCATTTGCAATCATTCCACCTGAATACGGAGTTCTAATATTCCAGCACTTATGAATATACGGTATAATTTTAAACACTGGGTGCATTTAGCTATCTCTGTGAATTCATCTTTCCTATCTCTCCCAGTCTATTATCCACATTGGGAACATCAGCATTTTACCTGCCAGGTGTTTGAGCTGATTCATGAAGGATGCAGGATTCTGGGAGTTGAAGTCTAGACATTTTAAAACTTGCCAAAATTGAGAAACACTGTAGACTTCATTATGCACAAACTCCTGTATGATAATTGGGTTTCGTTTGTTCGTAACATATCTTCTTTGCATTTGATTTAAAACTTATTAAGGAGAAAGATGACATGTTGATATGGAGATCTGTTAAGATTGTTCTTCTCCTCAGACCAAAGAAGAGCTTGACAAGAGGCTGCATTGCGTACTTTCTGACTTTGATAATAATGTAACTGAAGACAATGGGATCATATTCAAATCTTCAGAGGTTCTGGATATTCCTGACAACATGGATTGGAGATTCAAAGGTGGCGTCACTGAAGTCAAGGATGAGGTGGTTTTAATGGACGGTTCTGGTTATTATGTAGAGATGTTTTTAAGGAAGAGGCTTACGATCTGCCCCTTTGGTCACAAGTAAAAATTTGACAGATTCACAAATTCTTTCCTCTCTTATTGTTTATTATTTATTCTTTTTTGATTAAATTTATATACCACCCTTCTCCTGGGACTCAGGGCGGTGTACAGGGTATAATAAAAAATACAAAAATGTAGTTAAAAAAGAATTAAATAGAAACCCTGATTAAAAACGGATAAAATTTAAAAGACAATAAAAAACCCCACCCTCAAGCCAAGCCGGCCACCTCAAACAAGTAGGTCTTTAATTCCTTACGGAAGGTACGGAGGTTGGGTATGGCAGCTGATTCAACCAGGTGGGTGCCACCACAGAGAAGGCCCTACCCCTGGACCCAGCCCGAATGACACTCCATGGCCGTCGGTTCCCTAAGGAGGCCCTCCCTGTAGGAGGAGACCAGGTGGCGGGAGGGCGGCACCAGATGTTCCCTCAAATAGACTGGATCCAGACCATTAAGGGCTTTAAAGGTTAATACCAGCACCTTGAATCTCACCTTGAATCTTAACTTCATCCCCCAAACTTTAAACCTGCCAGAACTCATTTTTGCCCAGCTGCTTACTACTAAGTACTGAGAACAAGTAACTTGTCAAAGGAATATAAATTAAAGGTATAAATCAAGAACAATTAATTCACGGAATAGGTGGCCTCCAGACATTGTGGGTTCTCTATCACTGGAAGTTTTTAAGAAGAGATTGGATTAGCCATTTCTCCGCAATGGTATAGGATCTCCAGCTCAAGAACAGGGCTGGACTAGAAGATCTCCGAGTTCCCTTCCAACTCTCTTATTCTGTATTCTGAGTTTTCAGATGCTCAGTGGATCACTCCAGCTTTTTTTTTTTAAATCCAGGGTGAATGTGGCTCTTTCTGGGCCTTCAGTGCTACTGGTGCTCTGGAAGGCATGCATTTCAAAAAGACGGGGAAGCTGGTCTCGCTGAGCGAACAAAATCTTGTTGACTGTTCTAAGGAGAACCAAGCATGCAATGGTGGATATATGGATCGAGCTTTTGAAACTGTGAAGAAGCAAGGAGGGATCAATTCAGAGGAAAACTACCCATATGATGGAATGGTAATGAGTGGTGCAGTGGCCTAAAAGTGGAGTTCTCACCTCGCAAGCAAGTGGCTGTCAGCTTGATCCTAGGTAGAGGCAGCTATTTCTCTCTCTGGGCACGATGAGTATATATTTGCTGAACATAACTCTATATTGGCGACAGGAAGGGCATCCAGCCAGTAAACATTCAGCTGCATTCAGTTGCCTAGACTCCATCCGACAACTGATTATGGGGTCATAAAAAGATGGTAGTAGTGCTGGTGATGGAAAGGTAATAAATGATCAAACCTGTGTATCTCCCAACCCATTCTTTATGCTTCAAGCTGAACTGTCCTGTTTTATGTCTCTAGTTGAAAATGCTTCCTGCAATAGAATGGAAGAGGTTTGAATCATGGGTGGAGACAATTTCTATTAAAGCCCATCTATGGCAACAATTTCTTAGGATCATCATTTTCTTCTGCAGGAAGAAAGTTGTCAGTATGATCCTGAGAAATCTATTACCAGATGTAACTCATACGGACAGATCATGGAAGGGGATGAAAAAGGTCTTCAGGAGGCTGTGGCCAAGATTGGTCCAGTTTCTGTTGGAGTAGATGCTCGGAGTAGCAAGTTCTTCTTCTATAAATCAGGTAAGGTTCCTGAGGGCTCTCACACTTGACCTTGTGGTTCTTGCCCGCTCTTCTGCCAAGTGATATCCAACACTGATGAGGCCAGAGTCCACCTAAGTATTGAGTGGTTATGGTTTTTTCCCCCCAAGATGGGGACAAGGAGAGTTTTTAGTTTACTCAGGGTCAGGTTACGGAACTTTTTCTATTAGGTTTGCTGGTTTGTTTTGAAGCCTTTGCTTTGTTAGGTTAATGTGGTGGCGCAGAGGTTAGAATGCAGTATAGCAGGCTGACTGCCAGCAGTTCGACCAGTATCTTGTATCTTATCACTTTATTTCGTCCTATCTAACCTATTCTTAAATTAGACTATGTAATTTATTTTAGAGGACAGGAAGGCCTGGAGGAACATTGTCCATGGGGTCGCGATGAGTCGAACACGACTTCGCAGCTAACAACAACAATTTATTAAAGAATAAAAACAATAAAGTAAATAAAAGCACTAACTATCTAGTCACAAGCATCTTGGAATAAATAAGAAACACAGAGTATGCAAGTATAGTATTTGTAGTATATCTAAGTATATCTCAGGTACAAAGGATGCAGTAGTTTATATATGATGAAAGAGGAGCTCATTATAATTTATTGGGGGAAGATCAGGTATCTTCTCCTATGGGAATCAGGCATCTCCCCTAGAGGATAATCACAGTAGGTCATGGGCAGCAATATTCTGACATACATAAACACAGATGCAACCAATGGGAATGGAAATATCTACAAAATATCTACAGAAGCAATTTGCGCATAGCCTCATACCCCATACTCATGAGCAACATTTTATGTATACAGTATCTGATTGGTAGCTGTGGAGAAAACAAACATACACATGTAGATGAAATTAACTGTTCTTAACACCGAACAAAATAAAGATTCCTGCTAAGATCACTGCTGGTAAAGTAATTGGAAAGAATTCTAGAGTCATTGCATGTACTTCTTATGTTCCAACTTGACAGAATTGGAATAAATTATGTAAATAAGCTTGTCCACCCATCTGTCTGTTCATTAACTTTCTGAAAAGGGAATGCAATTGGACAAACTTTGAACTAGCTGGAAAAAGATTGAGTTTAATACATGGGCCATATAGATCTAGATCTACAGAGAGCAAAAAAGCAAGCAAAATTTCCCAAGGAATCTTTCAGAAGACAATTGGACAATGTTTGCAATATTTACATCTCCTTCATTCTGTTTCCCTCCATCTTGCATCTCAGTTGCATGAACCAAAACAGAGTTATTAAGGGGTGAAAAAAATTCAAAAAGTGTTGCATATTTCTTCAATAAAAACATAAATTGGGGCAGAATTAGCCAATGCCAAAAAAATGGTGTATTCATAGGACCAACACCATAACATTGCAGCCCTCATTGCAACTAACAGGATTGCTCTATTAGGCTACAATCTTATACATGCTTTCCTAAAACACTGGCCATTAAACACAAAAGAGTTTGCTTCTTTTAAGCATGCACAGAATAATGTCACACAAAGTCAAACCATTCCAGATAATCCAAAACAAATAAGTTCTGTCTATTCTGAACGGGTAATATGATTTATGAAGGGCAGGAAAATAATGTGGAATTCTTGAATCTTGATGGCTCCATATCATCAGTCACAACTGATGGTTTTATTATTAATAACAAGAAATCTAAATTCTTTTCAGACATACATTATCAGAAGACTGAATGAGAAACAAGCCAGTTACTCTGTTTCAGTCACAGGGCTGTTATTGTGGGATATATTGAAGGAGGAAAGATATGTTGGATATGTTCGCCACCTTGAATTTATTTGAAAAAATAATAAAGGTGGATATAAATAAATACATTTATAAATACTTAAATTTGTAAATGTATGTATATATGTCAGAATACATTTTTCAATGTAAACTCCCCTAAGGTTAGACTTTTCTAACTCTCACTGCTGGCAACTTAGTTTTGTCCCTGTATATTTGAAAATATGAACAGTTTTTGCAAGTAGCACCAATTCCTTTGTTAAATCCCATTAACTTCTGTACAAATATGCTATCTTTGTTTGCTAGGAGATAACCATCTTAATTAGGTTTTAGTGGCTGAGTTCATTTTGACTAACATTATTTCCAAGCACTTCCTTACAAATGGTTATAAAACAGAGTTAACATGAACCTTAGCCTTGTTCTCCAAACATATATAACTCATAGTAAAATCAAGCAATTTAGCAGGATTGAGTTGACTTAATTATTACACCAAAGCCAGAAATAATCCAATATTAATAGACAGCTTAGTTAACAATTGGCATTTTGCTAGCACTAATCTTCTCGGAAAATGGAAATAATAGTATTAAAGGGTTTTTAACAATCCATATTACACCAAGAGAAGATAAGGTACTTTCAACCTTTATGCATGGATAGAAATACCAGTAATTTGTGAATAGAAAGTTATATTAGTATCATGGGATTAAAAATATGTTTGTTTATACATAACATACAGCTACTTTTCATTTTTTTTTCTTATCCAGATTTTGCTAATTTACAGAACTGTAAAAATATCGGATTTTCAAGGATATATTCACTGTCAGCCATACCACATAATTTAAGTTTTAAAAGTCTCAAGAACAATATCTGATACTCAAAACTCAAGTAATGGTGTCAATGCAGATTTGGCACTGCTGGGTTTTTGTTGTTTGTTTTTTTTGTAACTGCCCATATCTCACATTGTCTAAATAGTAAATTATTATTTCTGTTTTCCACAAATCCATATATAAGATGTCAGGACAATAGTCTTTGTTCCTGAGTATCAATTTCACATTAATTGATATTGAAAGGAAGCCTGACATTGAGAAGATATAATCAAGATATCAAAATTTTGCTAAGCAGGTCAGCCCTTGCCTGGCAAGTCTGAAGGAAATATCAGGAATGTAAGACTGCATCAGGATTTTTTTTGAAAAAGCTACCAGCAGAGGGCAGTGACAAACATGTCCATATTGCTGTCAAGAAAGAAACATGCACATGTTTATGAAACATTATTATTGAATTTGAAGTCAAAGAGATTTTACCTCTATCACCTGAGGTCACTGATAATCTTACCTTCTATTGATTTTCTCAGCTCAGTTTATGTGTGTGTGTTTCACTAATTGTAAGTAAGCTTTTCAGATCCTTTTGTAAAGAACAGTAGAAATGTGCTTTAAATAAACAGCAAATCTTCCTGAGAGCTATATAATCTGACAGCTATCACCACATTTCAATGAAGTTAATTCCATTGATTAAAGTATGCATTGTGTAAAGAAGTAGTTTATAGCAATCTTAATTCTGCAATCAATTTCACTGGATAAATCCACACTCTAGGGATTTACCAGACATGTAACTATTCCCGATTGCTTTTTCCAAGTCTGTATTCAACTCTCAACAATAAAAGAAAGAAAGAAAGAAAGCCATAAGCCAAAAGCAGTTGTGTTATAATCAGACCAACCCTTGTTATCTCACCCACTGTCTGGGAGGCTCTCTTAGAATTCCTAGCTTTTACCCCTATCCCTTTCTGCTTTAGAACAGGAGTCAGACACCCCATTCGGTCAGGCCTCCAACAGAAATACAAACCTCAACCTCTTTGCTCCTTTCCTCATGATGTTCAACAAAACTCTGATCAAGCATCTTAGGAGCCTTAGGATGTGTACCAGCAAAAGCAACCCCGCAATTGAGCATAAGCACAAACCCAAAATAAACAAAGTTATTACCGTAAAATCTTCAAAAACAGAAAAGGCTTTGCTGGTAGAAATCAGTATACAAATAGCTTTATTTTTATGAAGAAAAAGTATGGAAGAACAAAAGAAAAGAAAATCTACCATCACCATCATTTGATGAGGAAAATTAAAATAGCAACAAATTGTAACACAATAAAGCAAGAGAGGCACTTAAAAACAAAACTTGCAACTTATCTTTTCTACTCTATTCCACAGTATTTGAATACACTTACTTTTCTGCTTGTTACAATCTAATCTCGCAAGCATGTTTTAACTCTTCCAGCAGGATTATCTAACTTCACCCTTTTCTTAGCATCCTTTTATTTTTCTAAAGACATCATTTCTCTGGCCTGTCATTAGTAAAACCACTCCCAGCATCAGCTTCTAGGTCTACTCTCTCCTGAGCAGATGCCAACTCAGGTGAAGGCCATCATACTTCACTACAACCTCATAAAATTATAGCTCTGCAGCTCCTAAACTGCAAAACTCAAAATGCTATTTTTGTTAACAAAAAAAAAATGCCCTTGACAGTTGTGATGCCTAAAAGATAATGAGTCTTTCCTAACACCATGTTCTTCAGAGTGCAGAAACAGATTGTAACTTTTCAGTCTGAGTTAGGAGGATTGGCAGAGATTCTAATTTTTGTTACAGCTTTTCATTCAAAGATAGCTTTCAAATTTCTGCACCTATTACTTTACAGTGAAAATAACTAAAAATGAAAAGAACAAAGCAGCAGAATTTCCAAACTCTGAAAGCAGTGATGTCAACTAAATAACTGATATACAATAAATCTTCCTATGTGACAGTGATATTAAAAAGTTTATGTTCACTTCCTCCATCAAGGTAGGTGGGATTTTTTATTTTATGCCTAGCATTTGTTTAGCAAATTCATTGTTATTCCAAGTACTACACATGTGATATTAAATGTCTATTGTATCATCAGCTGGGGAGGGATAACCCATCGGATCATAAGAGATGATAGGGAATTTAATTATCAAACCTTCTTCTTGTGATCCTGAAGAAAAACATATTTTCTTAAACTATTGTTTGACTTGGGAAGATTCAGTTCCTATTTCTATTCATGCTACTGGTGCATTAACAATAGAGCAAACATCCTCCTTGGAAAAAGCATTATTTTTAGAAAGCTGATAATAGAAAAAGATTACATTCTCATTACACACTACTATGATTTTGTGCCTAATTGTAATTTAAAACTCTGAACGCTGGATACAAAGAAATATTTTAAGTTATATGTAGTTGTCCCAAAGGTGCTTTTTCCAAAAGACAAAATGTTTAAGAATCCAAGATCTTATTTAATTTATATTATTTTGGGATTCAGCAATTAGAAATGTTTGCATAGAATCCAGACAAGTTAAGATCAAAACTATATATGAATGTCTGTGAAGAATCTCAATCATCCAGGTCATGGTTTTTCCAAAAGACAAGTGGACTTTCTTGTTCTTTTTTTTCTCTTTTGAAAACATTTTGCTTCTCAGCCAAGAAGCTTATTCAGTTTTAACTGGGGAGTGAACTGTTAAACCAAACAAGCTTCTTGGATGAGAAGTGAAATGTTTTCAAAGAAAAAAAAAACCCAAGAAAGTCTACATGTCTTTTGGAAAAAGCACCTTTAGGACAACCATGACCTGGATGGTTGAGATTGACATTCATATATAGTTTTGATCTTAACTTGCCTGGGTTCTGTGCAAATATTTCTAATTGCTGAATCAAAAAATAATATAAATTAAATAAGATCTTGGATTCTTAAACATCTTGTGTTTCATCAAACAACCTATTTGCTTCCTAAGTTGCATAAGTTGGATGACCAAATTCAAGAGCAAATTAATTTCAATTTAAAACGGAATCAGAAATATTTGTTCATAAAAAATAAAGATTGATCTGAATGGTAATATCAACATTTCCCTAGCATTTCCTTCTATTGTTTTACTAGTTTACTACTTTACTAGTTAGCAAAGTAGGAACAATATAAATATAAATTATCCCACTGTCAAAATCTCAATGGCTGTCAGATATTCAATTATCCATAAGAATACAAATATCTACTGATAATAGGTAATGAAATAGGTAAGGGGTTTTTTTTGCTCAAATATGCTAATTTGGACAGCAGTGTTATTTTAAATTTAAGCTCATCATACCCTCACATTAGATTTTAATATGTACCACTTCGTTCACTTTAAAATGTGGTTACAAAGAAAATTCTTGGAAGAAAAATTCTACTGATCAGTCTTGTTTTTCCCCTCAAAATCCTATCTTTACCACAGGTATTTTTCCCAGGTAGCTGCAGAATACTGAGTAGAAAACTCTGTCCATTAAAAACAAAACCACCAATACACTACATAGAATCTGGTTCATGTATTATGTATTGTCAGTTGAAGCATCTGGCAGTGTGTTGACCACTGCCATGCTCCAACACAGAGCTTGGGTGGAAAAACCCAGGGTACCTAAGTCTCCTCTTGACTGCAGGAAGAGGAGGATTATAGCTAGGGGTATAAACGCTCCTTACCTGCTTCCCTTCCATGTTGCTTTTTCTGTTCCTGCTGTTTCTCTTTATCCTATGATGTATCCAGATGATAGCTTAGTGAGTTCTTTCTTATTTTGTATCCTGCAATAAAATAGTTGATTATTAGAAACTGCCTGACTGTGCATCTCATTGCAAGGGCTAGCACCAAGATCCAAAACCACCCAATGTGTATTATGTCTAAACATAGTATACTAATGTAGGTAATCACAGAGGACTATATTTGTCTCAAATTCTAGGGCTCAAAGTACTGAAGTATCATAATTCAGGTGGCAGTTTATTCTCTACATGCTGGACTATCTCTAGAAGAACAAGACAGTCACAGAAATATGCTGAGCAGTGGTTTCAAAACAATATTTTGCAAGATGGCCCTTGGAATTTCTTGTACAGCCTTCTTTATATGTTTACAAAATTTTCATCCAGTAGTCCTTCCCAAGAAGTTCAATGCCAGACTCAATTCATATTCATTGGACACGAAAATAATCCCTGCATGTTGTTAAACCCTAGCAAAGCAATGTGCCCAATTGTAGACATGAATAGAAACATTTTTACCGATTGTACTAAACCTGATAAAATGAGAAGGAAAGTGGGATGTGGGATGCAAATCACTTGGGTATTTCATGCTGCAGTTTAAATGGCATATACTGGTAGCAATTACTCAAATAATGTACTAAAATTGATAGGCATTGTTACATCATGGTAATGCTATGTAAATTTCAGCAATGCAAAAATATATTAGTATGACATATTGGCAGTGGTGGGATTCAGCCAGTACGCCCTGGTATGGATGTACTGGCAGTGGAAATTCAGCATCAATTTAGCCCCCAAAATCAGGTGTTTTAGCTCCTGTCGGCCATTTTGATATTTTTTTTTGCTGCAGGGCCTGCAATCATTTTGTTGCTGTGCTGCAAACATAGTGAATAAAGGTAGCTATAGCCTGCAGGCAAGTGGGAGAGCCCAATTTTAAAAAAACTTTTAATTTTTTTAATTTTTAATTTTTCTCCCAAAAACTGACCACCTAGTCATTCCCA